>JABEYC010000281.1:0-27247 GCA_013266195.1 Fusarium zealandicum
TGACCAGCCTCCTCCGCCTCCGCCCCCCGGTGCTTAGGCGAACCTGGGACTAACGGGTCTTTGGGGCATGGCGCCTTTTCTGACACAACGTAAAAGCTTCAGCCAGACTTGAGGAGATGCCTCTTGAGTTTAACAGAACGGATTGCAGGAAAGGATCGACCAAGAGAGCCCCTTAACTTGGCACCCAACTAACCATTGCAACTAAATAATGTGGACTTTGCGGCTTGTTCAAGACCCTATTGATCGGGCATTTACTCATGTATAGCAGCTGGTCACAAGTCGATGAGCAGAAAAACGGACTAATCGAGTAGGCAAAATGTATTATTGTTTTTAGTCTCTTAATACGATCTTTAGCGAACCTCCGTTTTTCCATCAGTGCTTGTGATTCTTGTAAACTTCTTACTTAACAATGAGCACAGCATTCCCTCGTGATTGTACCATATTCCCAGTTTAAGTACTAATGCACCCTGTTTTATGCAACTCATTCGTGCTTGAGACCCCGCATTGCCGCAGCTCTGGCGTCATTGTACGTACCTTGCCCGAACCAGCCTGGGAGCTTGGGCCATGTGACAAGGAAGCAACTTAACGCAATCGCCGCCGTCGCACCTGCTTCGTCCTACGACTTCATCTCGATACCCGGGGCGTTCAGGAAGGTGCTAAACGGCTCTGGACGTTTACTTGCAGCGAAGAAAGTGCATTCTCATAGAGCGCATTCTCTTTCTTCTTTCTGGTCTTGTCTTGATGACAAAGCTCATCTGATCTAGCTCCATCCGTCGCAGCCAACTCCAACCCGGTCTGTGTGTCATCTTGGGTTACCCTCTTCCTCTCCTCCTACGTGCTTCCTTATCCTCGCTATTGCGCGTCGATCTTCCGCTTGACGATGACCCTACGAAAATAGCTATTATCTCTTCAGTCGTTTCTCTCGCTGCCTCGCGGGCGCGCCGACCTCGACTCCTTTCGTGCTTCGTGGCATCAGTGACTGAATCAACGCTTATCGCCAACAGCAAAAAGGCCCATCATGAGGTGCAAGAACCCTCTTGCCTTTCGGCCGGGCCCGGTATCATTCTGGACTACCATCATCTACCTCGCCCTCGCTGTCCCTCTCATCTACGTTCACGAGACTGTTCCTCCGGCTCCGGCAGATCGTTCGTTGTACCATGGCCTCAACTTGACCGAAGCGTGGCTTGATTTGCAGACCATCAGCCGCGCGTATCATCCATATAATAGCCACGACAATGACCGAGTCCGTGAATTTCTCATCAACCGTACCAAGGACATCTTGGAGCGCAACGGAATGGCATATACTACTGAAACAACTGGCGGTGTAGACTGGCGCACGAGGTGGGTGTCTCCAAGCTGAACATCACTCTCATACTCAAGCTGACATGCCAAAGGGCTACTTCGCTTTGGGACAAGATCTCAGATACCCCCAAGGATGCAACCACTCAGTCCCGCCCTCGCGGAGCGACTCTGTTCGATGACCAAACCTCCAACGTGACCTGGACCTACAACACAGCCAGGCGCACCAGCACTAATATCTCCAAGGGGACCTGGTTGGGGCAGTATTTTGAGGGAAACAACTACTACGTCTATATCCATGGCCAAAATGATCCCGAGGGCGACTGGTGGCGCTCCGAGTCGACGTACAAGAAGTTTCGCGGCGAGGGTGGTGTCCTGGTCAATTGCCATTTTGACTCGTAAGTCACCATCGCTCATGTCCTCGGTTCTCGCGCTCACACCATTTACAGGGTTTCTACCGGCTACGGAGCTACTGACGACGGCATGTCTTGCGTGTCCATGCTTCAACTGCTGAGTTACTTTACATCTAAAGGTCGACAACCCAAGAACGGCGTCGTTTTGCTCTTCAACAATGCCGAAGAGGATGGGCTCCTTGGAGCAAGGGCTTTTGGCTACAGTCCCTTACTGCAGTTCACCCATACCTTCGTCAATCTGGAAGGTGCCGGGGCTGGAGGTCGCGCCCTTTTGTTCCGGACAACTGACCTGCAGGCCGCCAAGGTATACTCAAAGAGCCCTCATCCGCTTGGGTCTGTCGTTGCTGCCAATGCCTTCGAGAGCGGCGTTATTAAGAGCGCTACCGATTACGAGATCTTTGCGGATGTCTACGGGCAGCGTGGACTGGATATTGCTTTTTACGGTCCTCGTGCTCGCTATCATACCAATCAAGACGATACTCGCCATACCTCTGTTGACAGCATTTGGCACATGTTATCGGCAGCTCTTGCTTCGACCGAGAAGCTATCGCAGACCACGGGCACTATCTTCCATGGCGATCGTTCCGATGGCAAGTCTAACTTGGTCCAGAATGGAAAGCAAGCCGACGGCGTCTGGTTCGATGTCTTTGGCGCAGTCTGGGCCGTATTTGCACTTAGAGGGCTGTTTGCATGGTCTCTAACGCTCCTTGTGGCGACGCCCTTGGTTCTCTTTGCCATCACCTATGTGCTGATGCGCAAGGACAAGTACTACTTCTTCGCCAGAGACATCAAGATGCACCACGATATTAATGACGATCCGGTCGCGCTCGGCGGATGGAAGGGCTTCTTTCGATTTCCATTTGCGTTTGTCTTTTCTGGGGCGCTGACCATTGCATCCACGCTGCTTCTTGCCAAGTTCAACCCGCTCATCATCTACAGTAGCCCCTACGCCGTGTAAGTACAATGTCAAGTTGACATCGAATGTAGTCTAACTTTGCATAGGTACTCCATGACCCTCTCGCTCTTCTACTTCTCCTTCTGGCTCATTATGCGCGGGTCCAGTTTTGTTCGACCCAGCGCCCTACAACGGGGTTTCGTCCTCATCTGGCTCTTTGCCCTCGGGTGGGTAATCCAGGTGTTTGGCGCAGTCGCAGAAGACCGTATGCACATTGGTGCTCTTTATGCTACTGTGTTCTTCCAGTCAGCTGTCTTTTTGGCCTTGCTCATCTCTCTGTTGGAGCAATTCGCCCTGCTTGGGAAACACGATTTTGCTCTCCAGCTTCACGATGCCCACCAGGCACGAGACGTCCCGAGTCGCGACAACGACCAAGAGTCGAGAGCTCAGACCGAGACAGAGCCCGCTGAGGCTGGAGAGGAAGGAGACGGATCTGAGGATGCCACCGAGACAACGCCTCTGAGAGCCGGCGAATCTGGTTACGGATCCAACAATCAGACCTCGTTTGCTAACACGTATCGACGGTCTGTTGCTGAGAGCTCGCCTTCTCCGCCTAGAATGCGAAGGTATCAGCCATTCGATCACGAACAAACATGGTCTGGACGTCTCCCATCTTGGACCTGGATTCTCCAGTTCCTACTTTTGGCCCCTGTGCCCGTTATTCTGTTTGGCAACATTGGCCTTGTCACAATGTCTGCTCTTCAAATGACCGGCACCGATGGTGGCAGCCTGTTGGTGCCCATAATCTCTTTGGGTGTGTTGAGCATCTTCCTGTTGCTCCCACTTACGCCCTTCATTCACCGCGTATCGCACCATGTGCCTCTGTTTCTCTTCCTTGTCTTTGCTGGCACTTTGATCTACAATCTGGTTGCCTTTCCATTCTCAGACAGTCACCGTTTCAAGTTCTACTTCCAGCAGGTCATTGATCTTGATAACGGCACCGACACCGTCTCCATCACAGGAATTGAGGAGTTTGCTCGCTCTGTCGTTAGCTCGTTGCCTAGTACTGCCGGCCAAGATATCCGATGCCAGCAGGCCACTGGACGAGACCTAAAGGAGTGTTTCTACGACTCTTCTGCTCTGTCTCCTCACTTGGTTGAGGGAAAGAGCCCTTCGGAGCTGATTACGGTGGAAACAGTGGCTGTAAACGACTCATCGAAAGCGCGGCTTCGAATAGACGCTCTTGACACGAGACTCTGCTATGTTCGTACGTCGCGACCCATTTACGGTTTCGCTGTCGACGGTGGGGCCCGGAGAGATCCTCGGTTCGGCGACTTCCCATCAGAGGGATTCAAGTCTATTCAGCTTTGGCGGCGTGATCGAAACCGCCCATGGACCCTGACTCTTGAATTGGATGAGCACACCAAGGATGCCGCAGGGACTTCCACCAAGCACGGTCAGCCAAAGCGTCTGGGAGATGGGAAACTGAAGACAAGATCTGATGGTTCACCCATTTGGGCCAAAACGGCAGACACTCTAGAAGTGACGGTCAGCTGCGCTTGGAGCGACGCGAACCGGCCCGGCACGATCCCGGCCTTTGACGAGCTTCTCAAGTACATGCCGACGTGGGCGGCCGTTAGCAAGAAGACTGTTGGGCTGGTAGAGGTGCGCAAGACTCACAAGGTTTGAGAAAGGGAGTGGAGAGAGCAGAGACTAGTATGGCATGAAGCGCTGTAGGGATATCAGCAGGGACTGTTTTGGTGCATCCTTAGAGTTGGTTGAGCGCTGAGCTTGGGTGTTGGTATTAGCCATGTGGAGTTTGGGTTGGTTGCATTGGTTTGGTCTTTTATTCAATAATGATCGAGTAGAAACTGATTTTGTTGAGACTGTGCAAGATTATGGAATATCGATTGTGCTATGAGCTTTAAGTCCAAATTTAACGATCTACCTACTTAGGTTGTGATAGTTACTTCGGTTTCAGCATGATTCGACGTGCTTTGCTCCCGGGTAGCTCAAAATAGTGCCGCGAAGTCTATCTACGTAATCCACTCAGATCCTCAGCCATGGATCAACAATCTACAACCTCACTTGAGGCGATACGAATGAGAAACATAATGGCACCCAAGATCTGGCTGCCATCCGAAACATCCAATAACGTTAATAAGAAACGTGCGCTCATCTATTACGTGTGCGGCAATCCCGGCCTCATCGAATACTACACCGACTTCCTGAGTTTCCTCCGCGGTCTGCTCGACAAAGTTGGGGGAGATACAGCATACGACGTCTACGGCAGAAACCTCCTCGGGTTCAGTGACGAAGAGCACGAGCCGTTTGGGCCAGACAACGAGCCTTGGGATCTCAATGGGCAGATTGAGGGCATCTACGAGGATGTCGCTGCCAAACGTATCGGCCTAGACTCTGATGCTGGGAAGCCCTACGACTTTGTGATTCTCATGGGCCACTCAGTCGGTAGCTACATATGCGTCGAGATCTTTCATAGACACATGGGTTCCCCTGAGCGAGCACCTCATCTGAAACTCCAGCACGGCTTTCTCCTCTTCCCAACACTGACGCATATCGCCCGCTCACCGAGCGGCATCCGCGTTTCTGCCCTCCGTCGCGCCGTGCCCTTCATCGACACTACCACGCACATCGTCGCGCGGCTACTCCTTAGCCTCTTGACGCTGACGACCCTGACGTGGGTGGTGCAGCGCGTGACGGGCTTTGCGGCCCCGGCGGCGGACGTGACGGCGCGGTGGCTCAAGAGCAGAGACGGCGTGAGGCAGGCGGTTCACCTGGGTCTATCCGAGCTGGAGACGATATGCGAGGAGCGATGGAGCGAGGAGCTCTGGGGTGCAGGGCAGGGGGTGCGGCGGTTCCATGTGTTTTATGCAAAGACGGATCACTGGGTTGACGATGGCGAGAGGGAGGGGTTTATTGAGAGGAGGCGAGGTGTGGCGAGAGTTGAGGTTGACGAGGGGGATATTCCACATGCGTTTTGCACGCGCGAGGGTAAGTTTCTTCTGTCTTGATTGTGTTTTAGGGATCTGACTAACTGACATGTTGAAGATACGAGCTTGGAGGTTGCGAGGAGGGTTTGTGGGTGGGTTGAGGAGATTGAAGGGGTTGCGGAGAGGTAGTACTGTAGGTGATGGCTTGATGCATGTTGGAGTTTCGAGGACTGGGTTTCATGCATGATACAAGGGATATGAGATGTGTTTTGACTACGAAGCAGGTAGGTACTACATGGAACGACATATGTGTAGAAGCAGATTCCAGAGACTGGGAATAATACGGTGAATTACAAGTACATCATTCACACATCGTGGGGTCTGACTGGAAATGTCTAGTCACATCTCTCACTCCCAACGCAGCCGTCGAGAGAAACGAGGCGGCTGATTTGAACCCCCTCCGAGTTTCTCAACACCACAAAGAGCGAGTTGGCCTGCAGACGACTGTAATAACAGCTTGTCCCGTATGAAAACCCGATTTGGGTAACATCGTTTAATGGTCCTCTCTTGGAAACCCCGCACTCGGGAGTGAAACATTCACGTCATGATGGTGAGGATGTGTTGGTTGGACTGGTAAGAGAATACGGATTATCGCCGATGGGAGTTAGTAATAACTGAACAAGAGTTCAAAAATAGCACCGTGGCAACCAACGTCAATGGTCGACGTCGGTAGCTGAGAAAGAAGCTAGCCAGTCACCGTGGTTACAAGTCTCCATGCAGACGCCAGCCTGTGGGAAACCTCCACCAACAAGCCCAGCCATGCCATTGAGCTTCCAAATCTGGAAACCCTTGATCGCCACTCGTAGAAGAAACCGCGTGGCCTAGGAGCGTTGGACGGCGTTGATTTGACGGCTTTGACAGCCCCACGGCGTCACCTAGCGCCACTAGTTCTCGGCCGACGAGGTGTGTGGAAGGGGAAAGCCTGGGGGAATCGGAGATGGCTGGTGGCTGGTGGTGGACGGCTTTTTGATTAATGGGTTTGATGATCTGAAATTGTCGCTTTGTTGTGATTCAATGAGAGGTCTTGTTCACTGAGAGTTCATGTTCAGAGAAAGAGACGGGATATGACCGTCGCTTTTATATTGTCAACGATTTTTTGGTCCATCTAGAGACCATTAATATTAACCCATCATATCATGTTCCATCCTAATTACACATCTAATCCCGTAGGGATCTCATATTTCCATCCCATTGCCCATCGAAACCGTTTCATGAACCATAGCCAGCTTGACGCATGGCACAGTCCGTGAAGATAGAATCATAACACTGCCCACCTCCAAGAGTTGCAAGTCTCTGGAAGAGAACTGGTACAACTCAAGGAGCGGCGTTTCGTAGGGGCTCTTGAGCTTTTAGAGCTTACAGAGCAAGGGCAGCAAAAGCAGCCATGGCGAGGGCGCCGAGGCCCTTGAGACCAGCAGCGCCGTTGACCTCGACAGCCGTGGAGGAGGGAGTGGCAACGGCCTCACCGGTGGAGGAGACAGAGGGGGTGGAGATGACGGGAGGGACCGAAGAGGACATCTCCATGGTGGTCTCCATGGTCATGCTGGGCATAGTCTCGAGGGGCGCGCTGGACTCCATGGACATGCTAGACTCCATGGGCATGCTGTACTGCATGGACGACTTGGTCTCCATGGCCATGGAGGAAGCCATGGAGGAGACGGGGTTCTTGCAGAGCTTCTCGGTGGCGGGGAGGACCTCGTCTGAGGGGATGAGTTAGCATACATGATCCTGGAACTGTACCGAAGAGTCTTGGGACTCAATGGCGTGTAAGTGGTATAGACATACTGAGGGCAACGTCGGAGCCGCACTTCTCGAGCACACAAGAGGTGGCCGCGGTTCGGACGTCTTCAAAGCTCTTGCAGATACAAGCGAGGTCGGTGGTCTCGCACGAGGTCTCGCTCTCGACGGCGTCGTCGAGGCAGGGAATAGCACACTTGGGGACGTCGGCGAGGGACTGGGCCTGAGCGGCGGCGACCAGGGCGAGGGCAGCGAGAGTGAACTTCATGTTGAAGGTTGTTTGTTTGTTTGGTTGAATAAGATGGCTGGTCTGGTTGTTTGTGCAAGACAACGAGTGAAGGCTGGTCCAGTGGAAGCGAGTGGTGGATGAGGAGTAGAGGGAAGAAAGGCTTGATGTGAGATGGATGGACTGTAGGCTTTATGTAGGTGTCGGACAACAACAGAAGCCGTAACCAGGAACGACAGGTTTCGGCATCATGCTGCATCGGCCTGGCCTTGGTTTGTCGTCTTCCATGCTACAGTTACGCCGCCAGGGCGAATACGACTATTGCGACCAGCCTTCTCGTCGGCACCCCGCGATGGGTGTGGATGGGCCGGGATCAATGCGACAACCCGGCGTCCCATGGGCGAATGGGGACAGTCAGGCCGAAAGGACGTTTGTCTAGCCCTTGCGGAGGAGGATCATGTACATGCCTGACAGGGATGTGTGTGGCAAAGAAGCAAAAGCTTCTGAACTCTACTGGGTGTGAGCCAGCCCCCCCGGTGACAAAGAGAAAACGGGCAGAGGTTGTGAACTATTACTAGTCTTGTCCGAGTCGAGGCATACGGCATACCTTTCCGCTTTCGAACCACACCGCCGAAGAATAGATCGACGAGGTGCGATGCATCCAAGAGTCCGGGGTATTGGAGAGGCATCGGCAGAGGTAACATACATGTGAAGTGGTGAGCAGGAATTGGAAACAAGGGTTGGACTTCATTTCGGACGTTGGCCTAGGAGAGATGGTCAAGTGGAGAGGACACCAAGACGAGCGTGTTAGTGGGAGATGGCCGAGAATCTGGAGAAGTCGATTCACCCTCGGAGACCGGCCTTTGTTTCCACTCTTGGCATAGAGTAACCAGCCTTGACCCAAACCATTGATTTCCTCTGGGGGAAAAGTGGTTCAGCAACTCGGCAAGAAGAAAAGTCTTGTTAGTCCATCCATGTCGGAAAATCCGGGGGGGTGAGATGCTGAGGGTCAGCTTTCCCACGATGCATCACCAGAAAGAGAAGACAGAATGCAACACTCTCCCGGCAATGGTCACATGCTAAACCACAAGGGCCGATTTCCCCGGCCAGACTAGTACAACTTGAGCAGCAGAGGCCGGCAAACGAGGGAATAGCATCGAGAGAAACCGGCTTATGGCTGCTAATGACGGAGAATGAAACGGGCGAATAGGCCGCAACGGGACGAAGGGCAGCACACCAACAGCTTGGGAGTGGGCGCCAGAGATGCAGGAACCGGGAAGCGCTGGTGGCGGTGGTGTTTTCAAGGGCCATTGTTGGTCCGTTGCTGTGATGGTGAGGATGATGGTGATGGTGAGGGTGCAATGGGTAAGGGCATCAATCCATCGTGATCCCTTCACCCATACACCAACCACCCATTTCCAAACCCGGGCTCTCTCTCCCCCAGCTTCTACCATCCTCGTCCCGGCGTGTCTGGGGTAATTGCCAAGTTTGAGCTACACCAAGGCTGTCCATGGCGTTGATCCCCCCGCATCCCCCCGCTCCGCACGGGAATAGTTCCCACATCTATTCCCTGTCCGCATACATGCCAGGGATGGATGGTCTTTGCCAACTCGCCTTCCTTGTTGGAACATCTGCTCTAACCGCTTTGCCCAGCTTTTGCGCGCCACGCCGAGGCTCACGTGAAAAGAACAGCCAGACACAAGCCGGCCTCGATCCTATCTATGGTCTGGTAGGCATCCCCCCCTCCGCCGGATATCCGACTATTGGTATAGATCCCACTTCTCAGCCGCAGAGCGGGATGGTGAATTACCCAACCTGACACCTCTTCCGTCTTCCACTAAGCTAATTCTCAAACATGGAGTTGCCACGGCGCTGCAAGATACACTGGGGCTACATGCTGTGAATGCAATGGAGAAGGACAACCCGACGCTAAGCGCACCAGGTAAGCGCGCTTTACCTTTGGGGATGGCTCACTAAATAACCACAGGAGATCTGGGGGTGGACGATAACCGCAGTTGCCGGCTTGGCGGACGTTGACGAGGGCATCGGGATCCAATAATAACAGGGACTGGTTTGGCTGTGATATTCACCAAGCTATTCCCGGTTTTTGTTGGACCCCCTTGGAGGGATGGAGATTGAGAGCATGGGGCTTGGGACGTCGAGGTTGCATTATCTCCGGATAGTACATTGGCCAAGGATGCTGCTATTAGTGTGATCATAGTGTAAAAGTAAAATCATGATATCCGACCAAGTAATCCCAGACCTAGCCAACTGCCAATTGCCATCTATGGGGTATTGGGGATTCACAAGACTCTGCCTGTTCTCTATAAAGCCAGTGCCCCGTATAGAGAAATGTATTCGTGTGTTTTGCGCATGATGCACCAAGATCAAGCTGCTTGCGAAACCTGATGGGTGTGGCCCAAATCTTTACAACAACTTGCATGTGGCAGATCCGGAACGGCTCCTTCAGCCAAGGTAGTAGAATCAGGGACACGCGACCTAATCTGGGATCTTCCACAGGACTGTCGCACAC
Source organism: Fusarium zealandicum (assembly GCA_013266195.1). Classification (NCBI taxonomy): domain Eukaryota; kingdom Fungi; phylum Ascomycota; class Sordariomycetes; order Hypocreales; family Nectriaceae; genus Fusarium; species Fusarium zealandicum. The sequence goes on from JABEYC010000281.1 coordinate 10,115, forward strand.
GTTGGGCGTTGTGCATCAGGGGAACATGTTGGCTTCACACACTCTTACTTCCAGGATGGGGCAACCATTATAAGAGAACTGAGAGACTAGAAATGATCTGGAGTCTCGACTCGGCTCTCATGATGATGTCAGTCAAATAGCACTACTAACTCTACTCTACCACGTACGTAATGGATGCGGCCTATAGCCTTGATTTAGCAGATCCCCCTTGCGGGTGTGGCAGCGTAACCCCTTCTAATCTCCTCCGTACTGTTGGATTAGAGTTCCAGAGTCCTGCTGCACCTGCAACGTAGTAGATATGCATACATGAGCTGAGATCCTGTGTCAACGGTGTTCCTGCAGGATGTGCTTGCCGAGGGCCCGAGGCTAGAATCTGGAGTCTGTTCCTTAGCATATGATAGGGAGTGGCCCGGAGCTGCTGCTTGTGCGTATGCCCTCGTACTGTCTTGCATTGCTCTCACCCTAACTTGTAATCTTGGTTATTGGAAATCACACAGGCTGTTGGTCGCATCTGATCTTGCTCCCCTCGGCCCTCGTGCTGTGAATGAGCAACGGTTTGCATGGCATCCTAGAAGGCGAAGATCAACCTTGAGTATCACACCGGTATCAATCGCCTAGCCTAGCCAACTTGTATGATTGCGCCCATCATAATTTAAAGGCAATACAGGAACATCGAATTGGATGAACATACCCCTTGCTGCGTTCTGGCGCTGGGCCGTTAGAGATGACCCCGGTCAAGGAAACATCGGCTCCAACAGACCAATAGGACTCCCCGGCCGAGGTCGTACCTGAGGCGATCGACTTGGGCAACTGGGATGGTTGCAGTTGCACGGGGGTGTATTTGCCCACAGTCGGGAAAGGTTTCGGCTGCTGATCGGGAAGGGCATTGTTGAGTTTTCGAAGCGGCCAAAGAGATTGAGTAACGAAAAGATCCGAGATAGTCGAACATGAGGCGGAAAGTTCCCGTCCATTATAGTTTAGCCAGCTCCCGCTTTTATATCGCCGGATCTCTGGGGCTGTTGCGCATAGCTTAGCTATCTACAAAGACGGCCAAGACTATCATGATCCAACAAGGCAAACCAGCGGTGTCGCTCTGCTCGAAATGGGCTCGAAAATCCTCTTGCCGAGATGCTACTGTCTCCGAGTGGTGGACCCGACCTTGCGCTTCTAGTGCTTCTTTACATCTTCAAAGTATCAAGGGGCTAGCAATCAGCGGCGCAATATAGACCAGGCAGCACTTATTTTCCCAGGATCGACTTGAGCGATGTCGACGGGCACCGGCACGACTGGGGATATTGATTGACAATACCATTGTTCTTTTCGTCAAAGACCCAGCTGATCATTTCTTAGTGAAACTCGTCTGATGTCGATCACGAGCTGAAGTTTTCAAGGCGGCAATTTGATTTCACTATTGAAGAATGAGTAACACAGAGATCGAAACAGAAGCCTTGCTGCGACGAGTGGCAGCAACCTGCATGAAGGAGATCCTGACCCAGAAACAAAACGCTGAGAAGGAGTCTCAGAGACCCGTCAACTCCCTCACCAATACACCACCAGCAAAGAAAAAGCAAGATCTTCCATAGACCTTTACCAAATGGTGAACCACAAGTCACAAGCAAATTAAAAGTACCCTTGCACCTATCACTAGGTTCGTGACACTAACTCCATCGCTGATAGTCCGGAAAGTACTCTTTATGAATCCTCTCCGCATACTCGACGATGGCAGGATACCCTCGAACAATCTTCTCAGTCGTAGGAGCTCTGGGATCCCATTAGCACGCTCTGCACCGCCCGTGTCCCAGAAACAACTCACGCATCACATATCAGCGCCGAGGCGATGAACCCAAACAGTGTCGAATCCGCCTCCGTCGGCGCATCACCTCCAAGAGCCCAGAACGGCCCTTGTCCGCTCGTCCTCGACCTCGCCTCGCACAGCAGCGCGTCAACGCTCTCCCAGGATTCGCCCTTGAGCACCGCAACTTCATCGTCCGTGAGACGCCCTGTACCCTGTCCGTACAGATTATTCGTCACGCCACGGTACACAACCAACCCGAGGAGAGTCTGCAGCGGCCAGGGGACCGGGGCGAGGGCGTTGGACCGCATGGTGTAGTAGTTGTCGCACCACTTCTCGCGAGTGCCGTAAAAGTAAAGCTTATCCTCCATGAGGGCTCTGATAGCGAGATCTTGCGCTCTCTGTGAAGGCGACAACTTGGCGTTGAGGTCTGTGAGAATGTCGTCCCGGATAAAGCTCTTGATGATCAAGGCCGAGTCGCTCAGATGGCCTTGCGCACCTCGCTCTCCTAGTTCGACGTAGGGTATCTTGCCTCTCGGTGCCGACTTTGGTGTCCCTCCGGCAACACCGTACGAGATGCTATCGAAGCGCAGGCGCGCTTCTAGTTTGATGACAAAGGGCGACCAGGTAAACGACCCTGGGTCTCCGAATCCTCGGAACACTGTGAGTTGAGGGGCGGTTTTTAATGACATTTTTGTGCAGCTTGAGAATAAAATCAACAATTGAGATCATGAATGAGTCCGGATTCTTGATCGGGGGCTGTTAAATAGTTTGCTGTGTTCTATTGTCTCACTGTGACTTTTTATTCATTGGTGTTTCGCGACTCCGTCGTCCTCCGTCGCTGGCCGGACTTTGACTCGGAGTCCGGTCTCCACATCCGGATCCGTGCCTAGACGCGAGGAACGAAAATGCCGGCAGGGTCCTGCATAGAGTGAATACTTCGAATTTGAATATGTTTCATTTCTATTTTCATGTCATGAAGCTATCGTCAAGACTGCAGTCCAGTAGCACCATTATGTTCCAGCTGCGGTAGCGGACAAGTTTGCCTCATATGGGAATCGACCGGCCCCACATGCGGCCTTGTGTCGGGCGGCGTCCGTTTACAAACGTGCAAGCCGTTGAAGGTATTGCAAGATGCTATTCGCTATTGGAAGATCTTGTAGTCCAGAATGATCATGTAGGATTTATAGCTCCGGGGAGAAACACGCCGTTGTGTAAATCGAGTTACGGCTTACCAGACATCACCTCATCCAACAAAAGCAGCCAAATATCTGATCGCCTGGACCTTCTCAACCACGCTCTCGCGTCCTGTTTCTCGGCCAAATCCACCTGGCCTCGGCGTGACAGCCCCATCACCACCAATCGTGGCGTTGGCTCGGTCGCTCAATTCGCCCAGAGCTCCAGTAGAGGCGACGTCCAAGCGAGAAGCCCGTGGGGATGGCCCCCGCTAAATGACGGAATCAACCCCATTGAGGGGACGATTGATAATGGCATGAGGGGCATGAGGGGCATGGGGATTCGTTATAAGTAAACGCGACGCGACGCTGCTTGGCTCGGTTCGTTACAAGTATTGCAGTACTCCAAGCTCAAGGAAACCAGAGAATCTATCAAAATGAGTGCAAAGACATTCAACGTGGGCATTGTCGGATACGGGTAAGCTCACCAGCTGTGTCGCTTCATGTGAGCTCTCAACTGACACGACGACAGCGCTTCCGCCAAGACCTTCCACATCCCCTTCCTCACCCAGACGCCCCAGTTCAAGCTCTACAGCATCGTTCAGCGATCTCCCAAGGAGGGCAACTCGGCGCCCAACGACTACCCCGATATCAAGCACTACACCGACTACAAGCAGCTCTTTGCCGACCCTGCTGTTGACCTCGTCATCATCAGCACTCCCCCCAATAACCACTTTGAGCTCGCCAAGGCTGCACTCGAGGCTGGCAAGCATGTTCTGACCGAGAAGCCCTTTGTGCCTACCGTGGCCGAGGCCGATCAGCTTATCGAGGTTGCCAAGCAAAACGGCAAGCTCCTTATTGTGTACCAGAACCGAAGATGGGACAATGACTTTCTCACCGTCAAGAAGCTCGTCTCGGAGGGAACGCTTGGCCGAATTGTGCAGTTTGACACTCACTTTGACCGATACCGCCCTACTCCCTCCAACAACTGGAAGCTCGACCTCACCATCGCCCAAGGAGGCAGCGCTCTCTTTGACCTGGGCACTCACCTCATCGACCAAGCCTACACCCTCTTCGGAAAGCCTCAGGCGGTGCATGGTCGTCTGCTCGACCAGCGCAGCGGCAGATTCGACTTTGAGAACCCCGACAGTCTCTCTGCAGAGTTGACATACCCCGACGGCCTCCTCGTCAACATCCGCATCAGCGTCATGAGTGCTGAAGCCGACCAGCCTCGCTTCTGGGTCCGCGGCACAAAGGGCAGCTTCCGCAAATTCGGTCTCGATACCCAAGAGGGCCAGCTCCAGGCGGGCAAGAATGTCACCGACGAGGGCTTTGGCAAGGACGATCCCAATGACCTGAAGCTGGTGCTCGTGGGCGACGACGGCGTTCCTCTAGAACAATCTGCCCCGATCTTGGAGCCTGTCACGTACAAGGCCTTTTACGCGCAGCTCGCCAAGGCCGTCGAGAGCGGAAAGGAGGAGGATGTGCCGGTCAAGGCCAGCGAGGCGCGCGACGTTTTGCAGGCGATTGAAGCTGTTCTCGAGAGTGCCAAGACGGGCAAGGACGTGAATCTGGCGTAACGAGTCGTGGTTGGTTTTTTTTAATGATATTAATGAGAAAAGTTCAAGTTCATGCCACCTCTGGAAAGCAACGAGAAGGCCTCGTGATGAGCGGGCATGTTGCTCCGGTAGGAGGATCAATCTCCAAACGGCAAGAGTCTTAAAAGGGGTTTCGTGATCTCCAGCCAAGGAAGTTGCACACATCGTCACTGATAGCAACTCGAGCCTTTCATCTCTCTTCTTTCAAACTACGCCAAGTATCCTGCGATTGACAACATCACGATGAATTTGGAATCTCCTCGCCAACACTGTCATCATTGTTTCAAGCCGCCTTCTTGACTCATCTTTGATAGTAGCTCGTTATTCGACATACAGTCCGTGGACCCTCCTCACGACTGCAATATGCGCAAGACAATGTATCCGCAGCCAGTTACCACGGCCATGAGCGCTTCAACCCCAGAGCCCTTTTCGGAAGCGCCGACAGAATACGGTACAGAAGCGTCCAGGAAGCCCCGTCCAGCAGCGTCCTTTAGACCGTACTGGTATTCGCTGGCAAAGCTCGAGTCTCCTTGGGATTTCGTCAAGGAGCTCTTTGATAGAATACTTGGCAGGATATTCGGAACCAAGGCTGAACAGAAACCCGCATACTCTTTCAATGCCAAATCACGAGTGTCCTGGCCCAGCATCTACTTGATCAATTGGCTCCCCAAGTCCATGAGGATACTCGGCTTCAAGACCAGAACCAAGCGTCGTATCGAAAAGAAGATCCGCGATTTGGAATCATGCCAGCCTATGATTCACAAACCATCAATCAGCTACAGGATCCGCAAATCGTCACCCTTTTATTTATGGTGTTTCTGGTTCCTCGCCATGTCCCTTTATACAGTCGCCGTCGCCGCATTCCGAGACCGTTTCCGCTTTACGTGCGGCGCTCAAGCTTCAACTCTGGAGGCAATGGCCTCGGCCAAGAAGGATCGTTATAGGGACATGGTCCAGCCTGAGACGCTGCTCTACTTTGAAACGGTCATTGCTGGTGGAGGGGCTTTTATCCTGGCTCAAGGATTCTTTAGGTCAGCTTCTAGCCTACCTCTCAACTCTTCATATTCTGATAGTTGGCAGTTCACGAGCAGCAAGAGAGAGGATGGAGCGAGTAGGGCACACCGCTGTCACGGTTGCAACCTCGCTCCTGAAGGGCACCAGGTTTGGAATAGACGGGCCAGAGCAGCTGCAGTTCCGCGTGTAGTGAGTCTACGACCTCTTGCCCAATTGACTATTGTTAACATTCTTCAGTCACTGTCTCGCCCTGTTGACTGCATATCCCGTATGCCTAGTGCATCAGATACGCGGCAACACGTACGACCCTTTGGTGGTGGAACGCTGCCGGGACACTGCCGTTCAGCTTCAAAAGTCACGGCCACTTGGAGTACGCCTAGGCTTACCTACCAGGGATTGCCGAGCCTTTGAGAGACTTTCACTAGATATCGAGCGCGAGTATTGCGAGAGGTACTCGCGAGATCGGGACCCATCCATGGCCCCCCAGCGCATCATTTACAACATTCGCAACCACCTCGAAGACCTCATGGACTCGAATGAGCTCATTATGAGTCGATCTCCTATTGTTCGTGAGTATTGCCACGCGATGATGTTGGGAATCTTCTAACAAGACAGGTGAAAACATTGATATAATGGCCATATCTGGTCGCGAATGTAGCGTCTTCGCCTTTACAGACGCCGTTCCTATTACCTTTCTCACCACAATCGACCTTATGGCCCGAATCATCTGTTTATCTCTTCCGTGGCAAGTATGCGCTTCGTTCCAAGGAGTAGACCCCAACAGAACCATGTTGGAGTTTGCAGGGACCTCTATCATCAGTGCCACGGCTCTAACTATACTCCACGAGATTCGGAAACTGTGGGATCCCTTCAGCAAGGGACTCAATACGTTTGCCTGGACTCTGGGTATCGCCAAAGAGATTGACTGCATGTTGAATGAGTTTTATGGTAAAGATCGCGGAGCGAGGGACGAGAGGGACGTGAGAATTCACGGATATGCACATCGAGAACCTCCCCCTGACCCATCTGAGCATCAAGCAAGAGCCCTTTTGCGTCAACTGTCGATGCTTTCGACGAGGACGGATGAGGGGTTTGACGAATGCAGGAACTGTTATATATAGATATAGAACTGAAGCGATTCTGGGTATGTTGATCAATCATGTCGATTTCACTCTTTTACGCTCATGGTTTCCCATCTTTGACGCAGCCTCTTTCAATTCCCCTTTAATGGCCTAGTTGATGACCTTGGATCTATATCAACCATTGTCCGATCACGCCTTAGAATAAAGCAGGCGAGACGCCAGCGAGTCTCCACGTTGCTGACCACACAACACACAGGATCAAACAGCCTAAAGTGAGAGAACAAAGAACTTGGTAATGCAAGGTCACGTAAATTCACCAAAATACTATACTAGGTATCGTAAACAACAGCAAACCGCAGTCGATCCAAGCCCTGATATCAAAAAAATGCGAGCATCAGCCCAAGCCCATCTATTTCCTTTCAATGCAAGTTCCTCTGTTAATATGCTCAAAACAAAAACTCCCGACTTTTTTCCCAGTCACATGTCTCTCTCCCTCTCTCTCTTATATGCAAAACTAGTCAAATCTCAAGATAACCGGCTTAAATGCCCAGAACCAGTCCCGCAGAGACCGCCGCCGCAGCAGCAAAGGCGCTGCTGCCGAGCGCCCTCGCGCCAAAGCTCTCGACCTCGATCTGCTGGCCGATAAAGTTGGGCTCGTACTCGCCGTCCGGTGCGCTCTCGTCGAGGGTGCCGTTCCAGCAGTAGTTCTGGAAGCACTCCTTGCATTTTTCGGGGACGGCTGTGTTTGTGCGGTCGAAGCTGCGCGACAGCATGGCGCAGCCGACGCAGATAGGCCAGTCCTCGTCGCGCGTAGCGTTGAGCATGGTGGCGACCGCGTAGCCGTTCTCGATGATGGCCGAGAGCTCCGAGGCGTTGATGACGGCCTGGAAGGTGGAGATGTTTGACGCGTAGATGTAGGGGTAGTTCGGGATGTAGACGACGAGCGGCGCCGGTTCCGACGTGTTCGTCGCGTTGCATCCGAAAAAGGTCGGGCGCGTGTTGAGGCCGAGGTTGCGGAAGGTATCTTTGCCTGGCACCGCGGGGAACGCAGAGCCCTCCGAGATGTCCGAGAGAGAGCGCTCGTACGTTGCGATGATGGATGCGCCGTCGGGCCAGAAGGTCTTTGTGTCGGCCGACGAGTCCACGGAGAAGACGACGTCGACCTCGCGCTCGATGCGGATGTGGGGGTAGTAGGGCACGTTCTGGAGATCCTCGCCGCCATCGACCAGAGTCAGACGGTCAGACTTTGCGCTCAGGTTCTCCACGTCGTTCCAGCCCTTGAAGGGGTTGGGAGTCCAGTCGGCAATGTCGTTGTCATCCTCGCCAATCGAGTTGAAGACACTAGCCACGGCTTCGATGGCAACATCGGGGACGCCATCGGGGACGTAGTTGTTGTCGTCCTCGTTGAGGTAGAGGACGACTTGGTTAAAGAGACTGCTCGAGGTGCCCATGACGAAGCCGGCATTGTCAAAGCCGCGGATACACGACTTGTCATTGGGGATCTTGCCGTTGTCGAACTCTGAGCCGACATACTTTAGAGGAGCGAAGCCGTGGAGGGTCGGGTCGAAGGAGCCCAGCTCCCAAGGGGTGAACTCGAAAACGGTCGAGTTAAGGCTGATAAGCTTCTCGCCGGGGTCGCGGCCATCGGCGATGATGATGGGCATGGGCGTCTTGCCCTCGGAGAATTGCGTATCGTCGGCGAGCGAGGACCAGGTATAAGAAGGACCGCCCTCGCTGGCATTGATGAGCTGGTACGAGAGCATGCGGCCCCAGTAGTCGGTGAGAGATCGTTCGTAGCCGGCGTCCTTCTTGGCAGAGACCTCGTCGAAGATGGCGTCGTAGTACTGGAGCAAGCTGTACCGCTCGGGGCCCTCGAGGATAGAGTACTCCATCTGCCAGACGCCCGGGTAGTTGACGTTCTCCTGCACAGAGGTGAAGTTGTTCATCATCAAGCTGCCAACGAGCCACCCACCTCCCGACAGACCCGAGAGGTACGTTGCGCTCTGGAGAAGACCACCGAGATTACCGTCCTTGTCGCTGCCATCGGAGCGGATATCCCATGCAGCTAATGCGCCCGCGCCGTTCAGCATGGCACGATAGCCACCTCCAGAGATGGCGATACCAACGTTGGGCAGGGCGGTAGCATTCGTCTCGACATCCTTGAGGTATGACTCGCTGTCGAAATCGGGGATGGCTATGCGCTTCAGGAGCGTGCGGATGGGCGAGATGGTCTCGTTGCGGCGCTTGGGGAGCCATTCGCGCTCCATATCTGAGATGCGGGTTCCATTCCGGATGGTCGGGCGCTCGCTGGGACAATCGACTTTGGCGGGGACATAGCCGCTAGGAGCTTGAGGAGAGCCTCTTCTTGAGAGGGAGCTGGAGTCTGATCGCGGAGAGTACGGGGAGGAGAAGAGGTTCGAGTCGGCAATGGCGACAACGGCGTCGCGAGAGTCGTCGTCTGCGATCGGATTACGTTAGAAATCCCTGTACATGGAGCTAAAACAATACAACCACACTACATGCACCTCGATTCGCGGAAATGCATCATAGCTATAGCTACAGAGAAAAGAGACATGGTGGGCGCATGTTGCTGGAGGGGGAAATAGCTTACTTGATGGTCTCGCGGCGACGGGATTGAGGGCGGCAGCAGCAGCCAGCAAAAGGGTCAGGCCCGTAGAGAGGGAGGCCATGCTACTCGAGGGGCTGCCAGAGCAAAGGGAGTGAAGAGTGAAGAAGTTCGAAAGGCTTCAAAGCCGAAGCGTCGGAGAAATAGGCGACGAGAATCGTCACTCTTTGGCCTGGGTCGCTAATTGCTTGGTATTTTTTTATACGAAGCGTGGAGCTTGGGAATAAGGGGACAGGCAAGGTGTGGAGAGAAGGGTCCAAAGACTGGCGAAAGGAAGTAAAGAATGGCGGTTTCAACAAGGAAAGAAAATACAAATAGATGGCTCAAAAGAAGAATAAGAGAAGAAAAGAAGAAGCAGAAAACACTGCGTTAGGCGAAGCAATGACAGAGAGAGCCGAGTTGTTGTGAGAGTGAGAAGAGTTCCAGGAGGAGTAAGCTAAGATTGGATAAAGGGACCGGGACGGACGGAAAAGATAAGCTTAGGTAGGGCCTTGAGTTTAATTAGTATCGCCCTTGAATCTTGAATCTTGGGCCCAGCGCTCTAACTATAACATCAGAAAGGATTGCCGTGCCTTTCCCGCCCACTCTTGTCACCACCCTCGTCAATTCCTTTTTTGTTTCTTACTGGATTCCTACTTTAGAAAGCACCGCTTTCTTACGCTGCAGTGCCTCTGCCAAGTCGGACCCAGCCCCCGTCATCAATGGATCCTGTATTCGAAAGTGCCCGTATATATATAGTCGGGTGAGATTGGGCAACACTGCGTGAGTGTAGCTCCACGCCGGGTAACACTGATTGCCCCGGCAGTTGGTTTTTCAATTGCTAAAAAAAGATTGCAAACAATCCTGATTTTACCGTTTGTCAATTGACAGTCTCTCTCTCTCTTTGTTTGACTTTGTTGACGGTCGCAACAAGCGCCAAGGCTTTAGAGTGAGGTGAGGTGACGGGACCGAGCCCGCTTACGGGCGTTCGAGGCGGGGGTGACCCAGCGGCCCAGCCGCTGGACCAGCCACTGACATGCCCTGGAGCGTTCCTGGTACAACCGCCGCGCACCAGAGGCTTGGGACCCGGGCACGGCACCTCAGCATCATCCAATCCATGCTGCGCGCCGAGCATCATCACGGAATGGAATGACCTCAGCTAGGGTTCTTGGCTCGCTCACATCAGACGTCGGGTTGTTTCCACTACGTAACACCTAGGTAGTCACTCGAGATACCGATGCTTCAGGAGTTGGCGATCTGCACATCCATTCAATCTGCACTCGCACCATGAGAGGGCCGGCTGCGAAATTAAAAGGGAACATACCCCTCGTCCAAGCCCGAAACACCAGCCAAGCAACCGCACATCATGATGCCGAAAACGAGCTCAGACACGAGGATCTGCTCCAGCCTTGGCGATGGCGACGCCAAGACGGCCCGGCGACGCTCTTTGTCCATCGCTTGTGGCGCCTGTGTTTCCCTTGTGTGCTGCTATTCCAGACGTGATATTCCAGATTAGCATCATCCCTACTAATACTAAGCACTTGTTGCAAAAGATGGACGCACAACTCATCATGTTTGCACTGCCATCTGTCAGCCCGCCGCTCCTCTCTCTACCTGGTACTCTAGGTAGCAATCAGGGGTCTAGCTTTCCAGAGGCCTGTCAGCGGTAATTTTAGACAGCATCACTTGACGTTACATAGCCGATCCGTCGGCATCGTAGCCGGGCATCAGATTCTACTACGTAGTACTGGACCCTCCGTAAGCCCCGCCGTCTTCCGGCCGAGAGTCCCTGGTTGTCAGCTGGGACCAGGCTGCCGAGACTCCGAGAGGGACGCCGCTGTTTAATGGCCGGCCACTTGAGCTGCTTGTATAACCCTTCACCAGCAGTCTGTTGGGTGATTGGTGCAAGACCAGCTTCATTGAATGTTATCCTAATCCTATCCAACGCTGGTTCCCTTCGCTATTGTCTTCCGCCATCCAACTGGTCGGCCAGAAATGGGTATCAAAAAGTAGTCTACATGTATATTCGTATAGTCACCAAGTCGTAAACAAACGTTCCCTTCGTCAGTCCTAAAACTCATCTCCAGCCGGCTCTCGTCCAAATGGATGATTGAACTTGAGCAGACCCGTCAACCCGCCAACCCACGGGTCATCATCCTCTGTCCGGATCACGCACGGCACTCCTCCGTGCCACTCTTCACCGGGACCCGCGCGTCCCACGAACTCGCCCTCCACACGGATCTCCGATCCCGGCGACACACCCACGCATCGCTTTCCGTCGATGCTGAGATCGAGTTCACGGCCACGGTTCCTAGGGCTCATCCGCAGAGTGACCTTGGTGTCGAGCGGTAGCACAAGTGACCGGAAGCTTAAACTGCATGGGCTGATGGGCGTGATTAGGAGAGACTTGACCAGGGGGTGCACGATTGGACCACCCGCACTGAGACTGTATGCTGTTGAGCCTGTCGGCGTGCTGATAAGGATACCGTCCGCTGTTGTTTCAGTCATAAAGTGCCCGTTCTGATAAATATCGATGACGGCCAGATGAGGATGCGATCCGCGATGCACCGAAATCTCGTTGATAGCTCTGAGCGACGGTGACGGCTCCTCGGATACTGCTATAGGCTTCGCCCCCGACTCGGCTTCGCTCGACAGCGTGTCCGACAGCCAGTGATTGATGTTGTTGCCAGATGGGTCATACACATCAGCCTTGATCCGATGCCGAAGCAGCACCTTGGATGCCCTATGAGCGCCCAAGCTCTTGCCTTTGTGTCTCTCCCATCCTGCGTAAGATGCCGTGCTTATCTTTTCCCAGTCCCCTCGAGGGTAGGCAGCATCCTGCATAGCTACGTCGCTGCCGCTCATGTACATCTCCCTCCAGGCCTTCTTGTGCTCTCCAAAGTCCCACTCGCCGAGGAAGCCAAGAGTTCCCATGCTGAACGACAGGATCGGGGGGACCGAGCCGTGAAGCTTGTATAGGCTGGCAGCCCGCAAGACGGTACCGTCGCCGCCAAAGGTCGTGATGACGTCAATCTTGCCCGCCATGTTGGTACGATTGTCTGAAGCATAGATGGGAAATTGAAGGCGGTCCTTTAGCGCTTCGGCGATACGCGGCTCAAATACCAGGTTGACTTCGGGGTACTCATTGCGAATGTACTTGGAAAACTTGACGACGGCTTCGACGACAGGGGCCGAGTACAGCTTATGAATCAACAGCAGGTTTTGGGGAGGCTTGGGCCAGTTCAGCGATAGGAGGGACGATCCGGGTTTCGTGCTTTGCAGGTAGCGTGGATTGACTCGTTCCGGAAGGTCTGCTATGCTGCGAATCTCGGGCGTTCGAAGGGCGCGAGCGGTGGAGAGGGAACGGTAGGTTGATGGGAACGGCTTTGGAGCTGATAGAGTCCGGGCAGGATACTGGTATAAGGGTCGTCGATATAGGGACAGCTCGAACAGGGCCGGGCCTCTGGTGAGGATCCTCTTAGACATGATGTCTAGTGAAATGGCATGACCACGTTGCGGCGTGAGACAAGAATAAGGGTCTTGTACGGGGCGAACAAATTTATCCAATGTTGGATGACGCTCAAATAGGAGCTAGCTCAGGCGCGGCTTTGCGACGGCTTTGCTGAACACGGCAGAAAATGGGAGGCTCCAAGTTGAGGTGGGACGTTGTCTCACCGCCTGCCCCATTTGATAACGTATGGGGACTTCCGGACAAAGATCTACAGTGCCGCCTATGAACGTAGTATTTTCAAACAAAGCATTATAGCCGCAAGGAAATAATATAGATCAATGGAACCCTACGCATGACCTATCCAGAGCAAAAAATCTGTAGAGATGGATAGCTCAAGGTACTCGACAGTTGTAATCCAGCGATACAAAACCCAGTTGATCTCATTCTCCCACATTCTAATTGGCTAGTCGGAGGTCGGCACTTCCAACCACCGGATCTCCGTCTTAGTAGGTAGGCGTCATAGGATCTGTACCTTCCGCCCCCGAGGCATCCGCCTGGCGCCTGATGTCACAAACAGCTAATAAACGCTCGATCATGTGCGCAATGTCTCGCAGCCTCGTCCATCTCCATCACCATTTTAAGTTTTGAATTATCCGCTAGACGATCGCTGTCTCTCCTTCGTTTGCTGCCACGAGGCTGCTACCCGGTGGCCGATTCTCGAGTCCGTCCCACGAGACCCCTCGTCTTCCACTTGACCACGGCATCACGCAAAGGCAGACGCCATTGTTTAAGCTGCAAAAGTCACTCGTGATATAACAGCCCGAGACTCGCCTTTTATTTTACGCGAAATAGAAAGATTTGAGACCGCGTTTCCTGGGGTTTGCCAACCCGGCGTCCACTGAATATCGAGCGCTGCAAAGACGCCGCCATGAGTGACCTCAAAAGCACCAAAGCCTTCGAGGCTTTTATCCCGTCGCCGGAACTCGATGCGGGCCTCACCGAAAAGCCCTCGCTCGCTAAACGAGAGCCAAAGACTGCCCATCCGTCTGGCAAGGAAGGCTATGGAACTGCCATGCAGATATTGCGCGGCGCCTTGTTTAGTATATACTTCCTAACATGCTGCGTAGCGTATGTCGACAACTTGATCTTTCTATAACTAGCTTGTATCCTACTCTACAAGCTTATCTGCATTGGTACTGATCTGGAATACCACAGGATTCATCTTACCCAGCTCATCGGAGCCCCCTTGTACTTCTTCAACCGTGACTGGTACTACGCTTTCATGGCAATGACGAAACGCTCTTTTGGTCTCACGATAACCCTCATGACCCATCTATTCGGTCCTACAACTCTACGAATCAGTGGCGACGAGTCCGTCGCCGGCCAGATCAAGCTAAGACCCGACGGAAGTGTGAAATTCGAGTTCCCTGAGCGATTGGTGTTAATCGCCAACCACCAGGTAGGAATCATGGGACTATGTGCCAAGAAAACCGTGGATTAACTTGTTGGTAGATCTACACGGACTGGCTTTACCTTTGGTGGGTTGCATATGCCAACGCGCCGGGAATGCATGGCCACATCTACATCATTCTCAAGGAGTCTCTCAAGTACATCCCTTTCATCGGTTGGGGAATGATGTTTTACAGCTTCATCTTCATGTCGAGGAAGATGGCCACTGACCAACCGCGGCTGGCTTATCGGCTTAAGAAGCTCAAGCAGCCCAAAATTGATCCCAATGGACGCATTTATCTGGATCCCATGTGGTTGCTGTTGTTTCCCGAAGGCACCAACTTGTCCAACAACGGAAGAAGAAAATCAGCCGCCTGGGCGGCCAAGACCGATCTCAAGGACCCAGAGCACGTCCTGCTCCCGCGTAGCACCGGCATGTTCTTTTGTCTCAACGAATTGAAGGGCACGATGGACTACGTCTACGACTGCACTGTCGCGTATGAGGGAATTCCGTAAGTTGTCTGGAGTCTCTGTCGCACAGCGTCGGCCTCGTAGCTAACTCGCACGCCTAGCCGAGGAGGATACGGCGAGCAGTACTTTGGTTTGAACAGCACCTACTTCCAGGGTAGGGCACCAAAGTCGGTCAACTTTCACTGGCGCCGTTTCCGCATCGCCGACATCCCGCTCGATGACCAAAAGAAGTTTGACCTCTGGCTCCGCGAGCAGTGGTATCAGAAAGATGCACTGATGGAGGAGTATATGACGACCGGTCGGTTTCCGCCCATGGTTGGAAGCAAGACTGGGTACATCGAAACTCAGGTCAAGACGCGGTACCCGTGGGAGATTCTTCAGGTGTTTACCGTCGTTGGTACGGCCGCATTGATCTGGCGCAACATCGTGAAGACGTTCTCGTCGGTGGCGTCGGTGTTTCAATGATGCGACAACCTGGGACGCCGTCAGCAATGGGTGAATGAGAAGTGAGGACGAAAACATTGGTATAAGAGGCGGCTCGGCAACTTCTAGGGCTTCATTCTTTTTCCCCATATTGAATTACGGAGAGCATGGGGTTTGGAGTGGGAGCAAATGAGGAGCGTGACGATTTGCATGATTCTGAGGTTCATAGGACGTCCAAGGTTATTGGTCATTGGTTTTGGTTTATTGTTACTTGGGTTATGGCATGGAGGAAATACCGAGGCGCACATACAGCAAGCGGTCAGGAAAGCGACAAGACGAGAAGAAGGACGAGGGCGAGATGCGAGAGCAAGATTCGGCCAGCGTCCGAGGCAAAAGATGAGACTGCTGGGTTTCAGCGAGCTTTGGAGCGAAGAGGAAATACGGAAATATCCCGAGGCTTTGCAGCGTTGAATGGCATTCCCCTCCCAGTCCAGCCAAGAGATGACAGGCGTGACTTGAATGTGAAGGTCTTGTCATATCATGACTGGGTGGTTTCCGACCCATCTTAATGTAGAGACTATAACGAGCTAGGAAAGCTGCGCCGAAGGCAGATGCATCAACATCTCGAGGCAGTCAGGCAGTCAAACCGGGTCGAAACAACCATATTCTTTAGCGCCGCGACGATCCCCGGGCGGCGCTGACGTTTAAGCTTCTGACCCGGCCAAGTTCTCCAGGGGCGCTCGTCTCTGGTGGGCAGGCAGATATCGAGAGCCTCGGCATCCGAAGAGGTGCTACGGGTTGTTATTGGCTCGGGAAGTGAGATCGCGCGGGGGAGGGATAGGCGCGGGGACGAGGTTGTGTCTGTGCGAATCGACAAGGGGAGGAGGAGGAATGGTTCTGTCATGACGTGTTGATTTGGGGTTGTAAGGTAATGAGGATAGTCCCGTAGGATTGAGTTGAAGGAAGTGGTGGGAAGTGGCCGTAGAGCGTGATTCGTTGAGTTACTCTGCGATATCAAGACTTTTGAGGAATACCGATATACAGCAACACTGACTGTTATCTCTGGAGAGAAACACAGCATATTCATCTCCAATAAGGCGGTCTGCCCCTCGAGCCTCTGGCAATCACAACTGTTGCTGCTCGCTTCTGGATGCAGGTCGTGCTACTCGGGCGCTCTGCATACTACGTAATAAGAGTCGCACATGGAACGGTCCAGGTTGTCCAGCATTTCCCAATTCCTCGTCTTGGAGGTGGTGGTATCATGTCACATCGGCACAAATGTCATCGAGCTGAAAAGCAGTTCGCGGCCCGTGGTGCGTCTTGGCCTAACGCAAGCCACACATTAATAGCCAAGCGTCTGGTTTTCCCTTTCATAGCCTCCGTCCTGGGGGTCTGCTGATAGAGCCCGCTCATTTGAATCCGCTCCAAGGACTCAATGGACACCCCTTCGGATCGCGCCCTCCATCGCGTTTCGCACCTAAACAGGCAGTCCTCCGGCAGCGCCAAGCGGAGCTACAGTACCCTACCCCGCAAGCCCGGACGTCGACCCCGGATCACCAGTCGCCGGTAGATCTTGCGGGGGCGGGGACAGCGGTGATGGAGAAAAGGAGGAGTCATTGTATGGGGAGAGACGGAGACACGAAGTCATCCCACCCGAGGCATCTTTGCCGCTGTTCTCGGGGGTGATTGGGCGTCGGTTAGCATGGCGCAGAGGGACGTTCTCTGATACCAGCGTCCCCAGGAGGAGGGATGGAGGATTTCTGAGATATAAGGTAGGGCCTTGGGCCGGGCCACGAGATCGGGGCTTTGAAGGATTGAACCAGGTGCAACATTATACCAGCATAGTTGCGTCTTTGTCGTGACACCTCATATTTCCCTCGCCCGCCTTGTCCAAAAGGGGTCTCTGCGAACTCTACCTTTTATTAGCAGAGGTTGTGTAACCAAGACGATCTTTGTTCCTAGCCCTCCCACCCTCTCCGTGAAAGTATCCCACTTTCTCATTTCCCCGTCCTACTGTAATACTACGTCGGGAGTGTATATCTACCGATTCATCTCCTCCTCCTCCTCCCCCTC
>JABEYC010000282.1:0-65358 GCA_013266195.1 Fusarium zealandicum
AGTTGAGAAGAAGTACTTTATGTATCCTATTAAAGGTGGGGTCATGGACCAGGGTGTTCTTGAGCGAAGACTTTTGACGGCTGCCTCCGTAGTAGAGCCTATGTTAGGGCTGGAAACGTGGTTGACGGGGCTCCTTGGCGGCGGGAAGCGGGAATGGGAATGCAGGGAGGGGCCTAGACACACTCGCTCATCTTATCCAATTTGTCCAGCGTGCCAGTTCCATGTCAGGGCAGGGTAGTCGAGACCAGGAAAACCCAGCCAGAGGTGCCAGACGAACAAAGGGGGCGGATCCAGGAGCCGCACACGCGTTCCAGGAGCCATTCCCGCCGTGTCAGAGACTTCTGACAGGCCCCGATTTTCCTTGCAGGCTGTTCTGACGGGCGGGAAGCCCAAGCGTCTAGGTTAACTCGACTTAGGTTGTGTATCTTTAACCTAAGCTGGGCTGTCGGGCCCCCAGAAGCGGGAGGCCCTCCCGGGCGGAAGCTCCCCCGGGCCCGGTCCCAAGCGACCGGCGACCGGCGGCAGGCACTGGAGCCTTTCCGTTCTCTCCACAATCGGGCCCTGCCCAGCTCGGGAAATGGCTCCCCACGATATCCATCAAGAAAACCAAAGGCTACAGTACCGTCAGAGTCATGTTCCCTCTGTGATGCGCATCACATCACACATACTTCCCCGAGGCCTGCACCTTTCGTCATAGGCAGCCCGCCCACGACAGCCATGCTGCTGCCGCTCCTCGGCCACTCCCGGATGGATGCAAGCAAGACGAGCAGAGAAGGGGGCCAGAGGACAAGGGCATACGAACAAGGGGGGCTCCATACAGAGAAAGGACTCGCCTGTGCATGGCCCTAGTCCCGGTCGCACGCACCACGGGAGTTGAAGTTGGCTGCTTGCTCTGCCAAAACAAAATCCCTCCATGTGCCGAACCGCTGGCATTGACGGCAAGGAACGGACAACCACGAGACACGCACGCCCTTGACGATGTGTTCAACTGAGTCCTCCTTCTGTCAGCCTATGAGTCACTCGGAGAGGATGGCGGACAGTTCTGGTAGTTTCTCCTTGTTGACACGCAACATGCGGCGTGGGAAAGGGTTGTCGAGTTGGTGGTGTCTACAAAGCAACTGTCTCACAGTTGTTGTCAACTCGAGATCGGCGAACCAGTTGCGGACCACAGCAATGGTGCGAATGGCCTCTGGTTGGCAGTTGATGGAGGGTACGTTGCCGGGCAGTTTGCCCAAATATCGTGATTCGTGACAACCTGTTCGCAGCCCCTGTCAGTCAATCAGTCAGTCAGTGTGTCTGGCGCCAGACCCAGGTTGCTTGTGACGACGGCGCAAGTGGTGATAGCGTCATTGCCTTTCCTCAACGTTTCCTTTGTTCTGGGCCGGCCAGGGTGCGGCGTTGCAGCACAGCCCCGGCATAGCCAATAAGTGAGCCTTTGTGCCGGCTCCGGGGCATTCAGGAACCAGGCCGAGAGGGCTTTGCGAAAAGGCAGCAGCGCAAGAGCGACGAGAGCCGGCGGAGAAGCATGAGGGATGGAAGTGACCCCCCGGGTTTGCAGGGGTCTTGGAGTTAGAGGTGTGGGCGAAGTGGGCATTGGGCTCTGGCCGAGTCCCCTTGGGCACTGATTTGGCATCTCGACGCCTTTTCCCGACTTTGCGCACTCGGCGCCGGCGGGTTTTGTGTGTGTCGAGGGTATTGGAGGGAGTGCGCGAGTGCGCAAATGCGAGTCTGAGTGTGTGCGTGCGGGCCGTTTCCCGTTTCCCATTTCCCGTCTTCCCTCTGATCTTCCAATCACGACAGTTGGGCCCTGCTCATTTGACTCATTCTACGGATACACTCCCTGGTTCATGTTGTTGAGGGACAGACGAGGGGCGTGAGGGGTGAGAGGTGAGAGGTGAGAGGTGAGAGGAGCACCAAGAAAGAACAACGCCCACTCCCTCGGGCCCAGCCCATGGAACTGCTGAGATTCTCTCTCCGCCTTTGTGAGCGAGCGCTGCCGTGATGTACCGAGTCTGCATAGGCACCTTAGTTAGCTAGCTGCCTCCGCTTCTTTGCTCTCGCAGGTGCGCTCAGAGCGATATGTACAGACTCAAGCACAAAGAGACAGTGATATAGGGAGACAGAGACAGAGACAGACAGGCCAGAGATGAGAGCAAGAAACGAGCACAAGGCATATCTTGGCCCGTGTTTGCGACGTAGACCCAAGGAGCACTCATTTAATTTAATTTCACTCATTCAGTTCCATTCTTGATCCTCCTCCCCTGTCTTGCTTTTTCCTACCTTGCTTTGCCTTCCCATCCCTTGTCTTGCCCTTCCCATTCCCTTCATCTTCCGCGCCCCCTAGCACCCACCCCCCATTCCTACCAGGCTTTTTTTTATTTTTCCTCCCACACCCGAGTTTGATAAAATCCCATATCAACCCGAGCACCTTTTTTCTCCCGTTCCCCTGCGCCCGAATTCATTTCCCTTTTTAAACACCCACAGGTTTTTATTCCAGACCATATTCCTGATATACGCAGGGAAACTTGTCTTGTTGCTGCTTTCTTGACAGTAACAACTGACTGACTGATTGAGCCTATTTGTCGCTGGCAATACTGAGCTCATAAACCCCCCGAGACGTCACTTTTGTCGACTTTTGCCCTTTTGGCTCCCGCTCCCGCTCCCGCTACAACCCCTCCCTGAGGCCTGCCAGAGCGCTCCCCGCCAATTCGCCCACGCTCTTCTTCCCGCCTGCCAGACCAAGCCGTCGTTGGGCAGCGCTGCATCGCAGCGAACAGAGCATCGCCAAATCACCGCCAAACACAACATCTCGACGACTTTGGCGTCCCTTTTCTCCCTTTTCTCCCCCATCTTCTCTCTTGTCGTGTGGCCGTTCGTGAACAGCCTGGAGCCGACGCCATGCCTCTCCACCAGAGGACTTCTTCTAGCCCGTCCAAGAGGACCCCCTCCTCCACTTCCTCCTCCTCCTCAAAAGCCTTGACTGGTTCGTCAAATAACGTCCGGCACTTCCCTCTTCCACCTGCTAACCCCCCCGTTATAGTTAAAGACTACGATTATGGTTATGAGTACGACTACGACTCCCAGAGGAGCGACGACCTTCAAAAGGCAAACACCAACCTCAACAAGGCCAACGCCGAGAATGACAAGCTCAAGTCCACCATCGAGGCCCTCAACCGAAAGCTGAACGACTCCAAGACCAACCTCGAGCAGACTAACCGCAAGCTTACCGAGTCAAACCGCAAGCTCACCGAATCAAATGTCTCCTACCGCGAGCTCAAGGCTCAGCTCGAGGGCGCCCGCTCCGAGGCCGATGTCCTCAAGGAGGACAACCGCCGTCTCAACACCGACTTTGAAGAGCTCAAGGAGGACAACCGCCGTCTCAACACCGATTTTGAAGAGCTCAAGGAGGACAAGCGTCGTCTCAACAACGAGTGCGACGAGCTCAAGGAGGAAAAGGAGCAGCTCAAGGAGGACAAGAAGCAGCTCAAGGAGGACAAGGACCGTGTCGTCTTTGAGCATCATGACCTCGAGCAGCGTTTCATCGGCCTCCAGGCCAAGCATGAGAACCTCTCCATGCGCTTCAACGCTCTCAACGGCCAGATCCAGCCCGCTACTCTGCCAAGCCCCATGACGAGCCCCTTGCCTAGCCCTCTTCCTGCTCCTGTGCCCGAGGCTCGCAAGAACCTTTCTCGTCCTTCCAGCAAGGCCTCGAGCAAGGCTTCGAGCAAGACCTCGAGCAAGACTTCTAGCAAGCGGGAGCCTCGCGAGGAGCGCTACCGTGAGGAACGTCACCAGGAACGCGAGGAGAGCTCTCGCGAGGACCGCACTCGCGAGCAACGCCGCGACCGTGACCGTGAGGATCGGGGACGGCAGCGCGACAAGCCCAAGGACAAGGACAGGTCCGAGGCCAAGGAGGCCAAGGAGCGCTTGTCGAAGCGGTTTGATGAGCGTCCAGCTGCGACGGCTCGTCAGACCAGCTTCATCGAGCCATGGGGTCCCGGAGGTTGGTCTCAGTACGAAACCCCCTCGAGTGACTTTGACGCTTACGGCCATATGGCAATAGGACGCAAGGCCGCCGCCAGCATTGTCTCTGGTCACAGCCAGGGGGCTTATTCCAACGTCCCTCGCACAGCTAGCATCGTCGGCGGGCACTTCAGCAGCGACAGCAGCGCCTACGATGATGAGCGTTATGAGGATGGTTCATACCACGCTTACCCCATCCCCAACTAATCAACTTGTTGGCTAATTGACCTGCATCTTGGAAGGGAGGGAGCGGCTAACTTGGCTAGATGCCAACGATAGCCACCCGCCCTGTCGCAAGTCAAGGGCAAGATTCTCACGAGAATCTCACCAAGATTAACGTGGACACGCACTCCTTGAGACATTCAAGGAGTGATATTTCACCAAGTTGGGCTTCATTGAGCGCCCACTGCGTTCTCTACCCAGTCGTTGCCGACGATCGGGACTTTTGTTTTAGGCAACTCCATGACTCACTGAGAGACACCGACAGTTTGGACCCTGGCCGTCCAATTTGACGCCGTCTCCCCCGCACGCGGAATGCATTTCCCCGCCGGCCGAGGGTTTAATTCCGCACACAAGATTGTCTCACTCATCTTGGGACAATCCATCTCACACTTGTATTTGCTTACTCTTTGTGGGCTCCGCGGCTACATAACAGGACCCAGCCAGATCAACTTGACTGAGGTCTCTGCTTTTCACATCATACGTTTTACATCTTCGCCATGAAGCTCTATCCTTCCATCACAGAGGAGCTCGCTGAGTGGGTGCAGCGCCAACCCGTCTTCTTCACTGGGTCGGCGCCGACACTCGGCTCTCACATCAACGTCTCCCCCAAGGGCCTGACAGACTCGCATTTTGCCATCTTAGGTCCGAATCAGTGCGCCTACATCGACCGCACTGGTTCTGGATGCGAGACCATTGCTCATTCATACGACAATGGCCGTCTCTGCCTCATGTTTATGAGCTTTGGCGCTGCACCTCGGATCGTGAGGTTCTTCTGTCGGTCCAGGGTCGTCGAATGGGACCAGCCGGCCTTCCCCGATCTCGTCCGTCGTGTCGCCCGGGGAAAGCGGTCAGCATTCGATGGTGCTAGGGCTGTCATCGTGGCGGATGTTTTTGAAGCTCAGACGAGCTGCGGCTTTGGTGTGCCGCGGGTCAAGAAGGGCATTTACGCACCTGATGAGACATCTGAGAAGCCTGTGGAGCAGGTCCTTCGAGAGGGTGTTGACAGGGTCGATGAGTTGGCCGTCTTCGAAGAGCGGCCGACCATGGACATGTGGGTGAAGAAAAGAGTCGACGCAAATACGTTGCAGGAGTACCACAATGAGACCAACGTGCTGAGCATGGACGGTCAGCCTGGGCTCAAGGCCGCTCGTCGGGCCGTGGGAGAGACGCTGTGGTTGACGGACGCAAAGGCGCACGCGAGGAGGGTTTTTGCACAGGGTGAAGCGATCACGGTAGGATTCATTATTGCAGTGTTATTGTATCTTGTCATGGGAGCGATTTCAGCGGCATCGGAACGGGTTCGGGTTTGAAGGATATAGGGACGGCGCATGTTTGGGAATATGGGATACCAAAAAGCACAGTGCTGGGGCGACAGGCTCCCAAGGGATTTTTTCTTTTCTTGTTTTCGAGATACACATTTGTTTTTTCTTCTTGTTTTTTCATTGCGAGATAGACTTGTAACGTTTGCTACAGAGTTCGGGTTCAACAGCCCGTGTAGAAACGATCCCCCCCATGTTTTAGGATAGCCAAGTAGTATTAGTACTAGTAGTATAGATTTGAGATGAACGACATTTTAAACTTTGACCTTGACTTGCAAGTGAGACCTTGGAAGTGTGCCTTTGCTGCTCTACTATTGAGTTGTCTAGGAGGGGATGGTCCTTTGCTTGGGATATCATGGCTAAGACGAGCGAAGTCCGAGTCTTTAGATGAACCAAAATGCGTGTTTATCAGAGCTACCGAAGATTATTGCCGCTCAGTCTTGGATACCAACCGTTCTCTGACTTGTCTTTCCAGTGGAGATATCTTGGTGTCTTGTCCCATCCGAAGTTCTGTTCTGTCTTTGCAACTCTTCACCTGCAACCCAGAGGCACAACGCCATGTGGGAATCAGGTTAATAGCACGAAGTTGCAGGGATGAACTGTTCAAGTTACTCACTACGGAAGACGCATCGAGCCTGTTTCTTTGGGGGTTATCTTATTAATATTGTCTCGTCCCAAGGGTTATGTGCTTGCTCACCATGTCAGGGCTGTGAATCCAAGGCAGCTTCCTCTCCTGTCACTGCGAATGGTTATCGTGTCCCGAGATATCGAGGGCAACTTGTCGGTTGCTTAACGAGTACAACTGGGCCAAACACGAGTGCAAGACAGATATTACAACAGCCGGGCTTCGATTTCTGCGATTCTAATATACCTATCTACCTACCCAGTGCCCCCCCTGAATCTCGCCGCGTGTGCTTCTCCAAAGACACCCTCGTTCAGAGTTGCTATCCCCAACAACTCTACGATGGGGCCCGTGCTACAACAGCTTTTCTTTGGGAGAAATGGCCTGTCGGCATGAGTTGCTGCCGTATTCCTGCTCAACAAAGCTTTCGATGCCCTGCCTGTCCTTGTTGTCACCTAGCCTGCTTCTTGTCCCGAATGAGATCTATAGCACGGCCGCAGTGTAGAAGGGTAAAGGCGTTTAGCGGCGCAATATGACGCTCGTCGTTTTGCTGCTCGCTGGCATCATGACATGTTCGAGAAAGTCCCACGTCACTCTTTGACCTCTCAGCCACCACCGTTTGCTGATGTTGCAATAGCAGTCTGGCTGCTGGCGCCAGAGTCCTTGGCTTTGTTGCCTCCGCCCCGGCCTCGTCTGCCCCGGCCAGAGGTCTTCTCCGCTGGAGCCGACGGACTCCCCGAAGCTGCAGGCGCGCTTGTCGGCTTCTTGTCTTTACGCTCTAGAACTTGTACAGTGCCCTGCGCGACAGTAATGGGGCTTGATGTGACAGCCTTCACAAGACTGGCATGATCAGCAAAGTCCACATAAGCGAAGCCTTTGCGCTTGTCGATCTCCACGAATGTAATAGTCCCAAAGATCTCGAGTGATTGTTTGAGTAGTGCCTCGGTGACGCCTTGGGAAGGGTTGGCATGCTTGACAAAGCCCCTGGTAGCGTCAGGTGAAACCGTGGATGGCTTCTTCTGCGCATTTCCTCCCTTGGCCGAACCACTCTTTGACCCGCTGGGAGCATTTGATGCTGGCTTTGATCCAGTGCCCTGCGAAGCCGCAGGTTGCGAGGTAGTGTTTGCTGATGTCGCCGCCTGGGTAGGCTCGGCTTCGGTGTTCTTCTTCTTGAGAAGGACCACAGGGGGGTTGGCTGCCGTTGGAGCTTGGCCTGCCTGGCCCTCCTTGTCCCTGTCTTTATCTTTGCCCTTCTCCAAAGTCTTGCCACCTCTGGCTCTGCGGCCTGCTGGTTGGGTTTTGGCAGCAGCACCAGAGGCAGCCCGACTCTTGGCAGATTGAGGCGGCGCCTCGTTCCCTTTAACGGGCGAAGCTGGCCGCTCAGCCGTAATGGTTGTAGTGGTTGAAGCTGTGGGAGCAGCATTTTCCTTACTGGGCGTGGTCTTTGGATCCGAGTCGGACTTGGCAGCATCCTGGCGTGCCTTCCTATGAGCACTACCAGGGCTGAGGCCAAGGTCACGCTGTAGAATCCTTGCAGCGGCCAATATCCCGGCACGTCGACTCTTGGGTACCGCCTCCTGAGCGTTGGCCTCACTTTGCTTGGCCGTGGTCTTGGAAGCTTCGGCGCCTTGATCGGCGTTGGCCTTCTTGGTCAAAATCTTGACCGTCTCCTTGGGACCCTTTTCCGCCTTGGATTCTTTACCCTTTTTCTTGCCCGAATCATCATCCTTGGACGAACCCTTGCCCTTTCCGCCCCTGGAATCTCCATGTCCGTGCTTAGCGTTTTTTGAAGAGGCGCCGTCTTTGCCCTTGTTGGCCTTCTTTTCCTTGAGATACTCAATAAGCGGCGTGGTAGTAACTTTGGCCTCGACTTTGCCGATGTCGTCTCCATCCTCGCCTTCAAGATTTTCCCTGGGTAGCACTGGGTTCGCTAATTCCTCCAGGAAAGCCATGAACTCGGGGTCCTGGTCGATGGTTCCTTGACGTGCGTCGGTTCGTTTCTTGTTGCCCGGCACCTTTTTGTAGATGGCGAATTCAACTGAAGGTGGTCCAATCAGTGACGGGCTGTTGAATGATGCCTTTGCATCTTCCCAGACCGCAGTTCGCACGGCATCGCTCAGGGCCATGATGTCGTCCTTTCTCATCACATGAACATAGGCACGACCTGGCCGCGATGGCTTGGAGGGACTATTTTGACCTCGTTAGCGAGATATGAGTCTGTACGTTGATAATGTGTAACGTACTCGGTGGAAATCTTGCCATGGGCAAAGGAAAACCAGTCGACCCTCCCCTTACCCAGCTCCCAGTCGCTGCCGAGAATCGACACAAATTCCGCCTGGGTCATTCCCGGAGGAAGACGGCGTATCACAAGTTTCTCGCCTTCATTGTGAGCCTTGGTTTTTGCTGGTTTAGGGGTATCGCCCTCATTCGCATTCTTCATCTTGGTTAGTCGCGGCTCAACCATGTTTCGTTCTGCATCGTTGTTTAGATCCCACCTTGGTCTTGCTCGCCTCGGTAGATCTCGCATTTGAGCCTCTGCCTCTAGATTTTCCGGGCGCGCTGTTGTCGCGTGAACCCTTTCCCTTGAGATAAAGGTTAGCTATCAAAGTTGCCCTTTGAGTCAGTGGCAGGTGTGTATTACCTTGGTCGATTCCGAGGTCTGGCTCGCTGGGGCAGGGAGAACCCCGTTTGCCCGCCGAGACAGGACTTGAGGAGCCTGGTTTGACATTGCGCATACCGTAAAGAGTCTCTGGTGATGGCGCTGATATCTCAAAGACTCAAGGTCCAGCAAACTTGTAGGGCTTCGATGAGGTCGCGGCCTTGAAAGATGCCCCGCCAAGCGTCAGTGGGGCGGTTCAGGAGAGGGGACCTCTCACGTGCACTGCGCTTGAACTGTACTTGCAGGCCAGCGTAGGTAGTGTGAATCACTGAAGACCGAATCCTCCAGAGGCTCGAAAAATAAGTTCCAAGGAAACAGGACTCGCCTACCGCTTCAGGACCAGGTCTACGCTCAGGCTTTGCACTTAGAACCCAGGACGGCTGTCATCAAGGCCCGAGGAATTCCCGGCGTTTCACTATCGCACCCCCTCCATTATCTAAGCCTCACCCCCATTCGTTCCGCGTCGCCTCAAGGTACCACCACATCGCAGCCCGTGCTTCGCTGGGCTGATATATATCCCCCGCCATAACATCTCCCTCTCTTCTTTCTCGCGACGGGGCATGCCCGATCATGGCTTCCAACATACCTCGACCGGGCCCTGCCAACTTGGGGCCCAATTCTGGACTTGATGAGTGGCTTGAGGAGGCCAAGCAGTGCCACTACTTGCCCGAGCGGGCCATGAAGGAATTGTGCGAGAAGGTCAAGGAGATTCTGATGGAAGGTGAGGATTGCCGTCAAGGAGCATGTCCGGTGCTTGTCGCTTACCCTTAACCCCAGAATCGAACATTCAGCCCGTCTGCACCCCTGTCACTGTCTGCGGCGACATCCACGGCCAGTTCTACGACCTTCTCGAGCTATTCCGGGTATCTGGCGGTATGCCAGGCGAGACCAATGTCCAGGCGCCCAAGACCTCAACCACAGTCATCACCTCCGACGATATCGAGCCACCTACTGAAATCACAAACCCCAAGTTGCGAAAGAAGATAAAGGCTTCAGGCGAGGCGGCGACGTCGAGCGGCGCTGAGGGGGGAGACGAGACTGAAGGAGGCGACGTAGAGGAGGACCCTGACGCGACCATGGCCGACCGCTTAGAGTCTGGAGTCACCGTCAACTCGTCAACTCAGAGTGCGGATACCCGTTACATCTTCTTGGGAGATTTTGTGGATCGAGGATACTTCAGTTTGGAAACCTTTACATTACTAATGTGTCTCAAGGCCAAGTAAGCCTGACAAATTGCGTTTGCTACGTTCCCTTGCTGACCCTTTTCATCAGATATCCAGACCGGATAGTTCTTGTTCGTGGTAACCACGAATCGCGACAGATTACTCAAGTCTACGGATTTTATGAGGAATGTCAGCAAAAGTACGGCAACGCTTCGGTCTGGAAAGCCTGCTGTCATGTCTTTGACTTCCTTGTCCTCGCTGCCATCATCGACGGCGAAATCCTCTGTGTTCATGGAGGCTTGAGTCCCGAGATCCGTACCATTGATCAGATCCGAGTGGTTGCCCGAGCGCAAGAGATTCCCCACGAGGGTGCGTTTTGTGACCTGGTATGGTCAGATCCCGAAGACGTCGAAACGTGGGCTGTCAGTCCTCGTGGCGCTGGATGGCTGTTTGGAGACAAGGTTGCAACCGAGTTTAATCACGTCAACGGGTTGAAGTTAATTGCTCGAGCGCATCAACTTGTCAACGAGGGCTACAAGGTATGCAGTCCCCTTGTACCATGACCGAGTCCTGCTAACCATAAACAGTATCACTTCCCAGAGAACTCGGTGGTGACCGTCTGGTCTGCGCCTAACTACTGTTACCGCTGCGGCAACGTCGCATCAATCATGTCCGTGGAGAAGGATTTGAACCCCAAATTTAGCATCTTTTCGGCTGTTCCTGACGATCAGAGACATGTTCCGGCGAACCGGAGGGGACCTGGTGATTACTTCTTGTGATGAGGGACGGTATACGTATAACGGACTTAATGTCATGGTGTTGCATGTAGAATAGCATAGGGTCAAGATACCCATCGACTTGAGGTGACTTTGGTGGGAATAGGTATGGGTTTTCTGGGTAGAGTCGTTATCTCAAATATTGAGCACATGAAAATCGAGCTCTTTGGAATTAAGATGTGCCAAAATAAACGTGGCGAGGTTGAAAAGCCGGCAAAACTTGACCCATATGTGTCTATCGAAGAGTGACTGTATGCGCGAGCTCAATTTAAATATGGCTCTCTGTGCTGTAGATTTCATCCAAATCCATCTCCACAACCAAAAATGCCCAAACCAAAGGCCACTAAAGGAAACCCAATCCAAATCGCCATTCATAAATGGACTGATGCAATAGCATCTAGAAGCACAGAAACAGACCCAACATGGCAAACCGACGAGCTATTGGGCAGTGCGCCGAAGCGCTATACGATATATGAGCCGATGGCGCTCCTACCCACGGGAAGCTTCACCAACGTACCATGGACTACCACTCTAGAAAAGGTCGGCTATGAGGCGCGAGAGCAGCTTTGGTGTCTGATACTGAGCGAGCTTTCGAGGCAGGCCAAGGATGAGCTCACGCACCTGGCTGTGAACGAGGGCATTCCGCTGCACCAGGAGGGGCAAGATGCGGATGAGAATGTGCTCCGAAGCCCCAGTGGACTTCGGACTCTGTACGGGGACTTTGGGCCTTCAGACATCCCCGCGGATGGCCCCCATGAGGCAGATTTCAACAGGACACTTTGGGTCTCAACCAAGCAGAACGGCATCCTTCAAACTTGGGCGCCGAGGTGGACAATGTTCAGTCGAGGAAACGTCAAGGAAAAGGCAAGACTGCTGGACATGGGGAATCAGTCAAGGGTTGGAAACGATGATTCCTGGGCGGTTGATCTCTACGCGGGTATTGGGTATTTCGTCTTTTCCTACGCTCGCCTCGGACTGAGAGTCCTCTGTTGGGAGATCAACCCTTGGAGCGTCGAGGGGTTACGGCGCGGCGCGGAAGCGAATCGATGGAGCGTACGGATCGTCCAGGGCGACGACCTGGGCCTCCCCGGCGAAGAGATACTCAGCGGAGGAGAGCAGATTGTGGTATTCCTGGAGAGTAACGAGGAAGCGCTACAAAGGATTCAGTCCCTACAGGCACATGGCCTCGCCAAGGAGATTCGGCACATCAACTGCGGCTTCTTACCCACGAGTGAACCAACTTGGAGACATACATGGGACATGTCTGCGCCATCTAGTGAGACATGGCTGCATCTTCACGAGAACGTTGGTGTCAGCGACACCGAGTCGAGGAAGCAGGAGATACAGGACAGATTCGACAGCTGGAGTAAGGGTACGGGGCGAGCAGCGACGGCAGAGCATGTGGAGTTGGTCAAGACGTTTGCGCCTGGTGTATGGCATTGCGTCTTTGACGTTCATGTCTACAAGACCTAGCTGTATCGTGTATCCCAATAATGTTTCAATATGCAATCATCCCTCGTGATATCATACGCCCCTGTCCCACCAACCCACCAGGGTAAAGTACAGTTCGTGTCCATCGTCTACGTGATCTATGATTGTCTCCGGAACTTCTGGGGGATGTTGGCCTCGACAATAGAAAGTTTCTGCATGGCCTCGAGCCGCTCCTCGGCCTCCTCCATCTCGTCGTGCTTCTTGAAGTGCTCAATGTCCTCGGGATGCGTCAGATCCTCGAGCTTGGTGTTCTCGTCGTGGTACTTTTCCCAGTGATGGATCTCGTACTCGTACTCATCGTCGCCGTGGTGGCCCGGGCCGGTGTTTAGGTCGGGCAGTACCTTGCCTGTAGCGATATAGTCCATCCACTCCTTGCGGCTGACGGAGGAATCGCCATCCTGGTCGAGCAGACCCAGTAGGACATCGCGAACCTCTTCCTTTCGCTTTTCGTCCATGCCCTTGTTCGAGTCGTCCATGAGGCCGTATGTGCGCATCAGCTCCGAAGCCTGCCACCAGCCGTCGCTGTTGTAATCGTGGAGGGTGAAGAATGAGTCGGCGTCCCAGCCCTGGACATGGTGCTCCTCTGTAGACGACAAGGTTAGAATAGTTCCAGCGCATTGAAAGAGAAAACATACCCGCCATGTGCTTCGTCATCCAGTCGGCGTTGGCATCAACCACAGGCTTTTGGGAGTGGGCGCCGCCGTGGGCAGCGGCCGAAGTCGCAAAAGCAACGCTGAACAAGATACCTGCGCGCATTGTCGAATATAGCAGGCGCGTCAATTAACAGAAGAGCAGCAAGGACTTGAGAATGGTGACAGCGAGAGCGATGCAGTTTCCGAGGTAATTGACAGTTGAACAAGTAGACAATACGTGGTTTAAAGGAGTTCTGAGAGAATGGGGATAACCCAATAGCGACCCCGGCTCCCAAGTTGTCCAGAGGTGGCCACTGTCGTAATGGTGTGGAGGTCGTCAGGGGGGCATCCATCCATGGATGGCTGTAGCTTGGCGGGGGACCACTGAAAGCTTAGCCCAAGCTCTCATTTACAGGTGATAGCGAGCGCTGGACGCCGTTTGCATCTGCTGGCGGGGACTTTCGACGCCCCGACCTAGGCTAGACCGTTGATGATGAGGCACGGAGAGCGAACTTTGTTGAGAATGGAACAGGCAGTTGTTGCAAGCGGATGCTTTAGGATGATTTAGTAACTTTATTGCTAGATAATTATTCTACGTAGTACTCTCGATAAGAAAGGCCATGGATGTTTGTTCCTTGTCTGTCTGATAGAAGTGATCGACGAGCTCATTTGGTGGGCCAGATGAGATGTTCAAAGTGCCGCACGGGCGTATCCCGTGACTTGGCGTCAGGATCAACTTTGGCAGTGCGCGTCTCTTCGTTGGACCGCGTCTCAACCTCAAACTTGGACCCCCATCCTCCGAGCTACATCATAGCCTTTGCAAGTCCAACACCGTCACCATGAGTCGTCAAATGGAGCAGGCATTGCTCTCCTTGATGCCAACATATGGGTCAGACCTTCCTCCGACACTTTTGGAACTTGCAGCTTCATTACTTGCCCAGTCTCGGCATCGGGCGAGCACCCTCAAGGCCGAGGAGGAGATCTCCAGACTCTATGCATGTGCCAACATCGCCTGCGACCGGTATGTGCTTGAAGACTCATTGAGTTGATAAGTCTGACAACGGTAGATTGAAAATTACGCTTGATCTTCCGCCAATCGAACCACGACCACCTATTCCCCCGCGTATCTACAAGCGTCTCTATGCTCATCTGGACAACATCCTCCCCAACAATGCTTCGACTCCTAGTCGAAGCGCATCGGGTCGAGGGAGGACACCAAGTTCAAGGTTCCGGGATGTTGGTAGCTCGCCTGCATCAGGGTCACGGCCGATGCCTTCTCGTGGGACGCCCACCAAGGATCAAAGCCTTGCCCAATTTCGGACACCTTCAAAGGCGGAAGGCGGCACGCCCACCAAGTCCACAGGAAAGAAGCAAGCTTTTTCGTCAGAGTATGTCCTCCATCCGTGGATCAAACCTACGACTCGTTTCGTGTGCCAAGAAACGGATCACAAGAAGCTTGCCCCTACCATCCTGGCAGGCATGGAAGCAATCGTAACCCCTGAAGGCCACAGAACAGAGGATGAATGGGTGCTGCAAAACGTCACTGCATTGTTTGCCGCTATCTACTTTTTCGTCACCATGCGGGTTAGAGCCCTCGCGTCAGGGGAAGCCATCGACCGAGAAGGATATGTTCCACTGCGAAAGGAAATCCTTGATCTGCTAGCCCGAGCACGCAGTGAAGTTGTCGTAAGGGGCATGGATGACGAGGAAGCTTGGGACGGATGGAGCAACCTCAAGACAAAGGAGTTCGACGACGCTGTCGCTCGCGTCAACGAACGGGCGTGGCTCACTGGAGACTGGTATCAAGGTATCACCGACGTCGTCAAGCTGACACAGCGAACCCAAGTCGACGACTTCGAGATGCAGGACGAGGAAACCATGCCCAAGATGCAGGTCAAAAAAGCAGACACCATGTTCCAGGATAAGTTCGACTTTCTCAGTGAAGCTAAGCGTACAGACTACGTGCATTGGAAGGAAGACATGCTCGCCAAGATTGCTCTATTTACGACAGATGGCGCTGTCATGGAGGTAGATACATAATGAAGGGCGTCAGGCCTGTACTTCGACCACATGAATTATACGAATATCGAACATCCCCTTTCATCTTCAACACGGTAGATCCGCTACCGAATTCTTCAGACAAAAGTACTTTTACTGACCACCTCGGGTCATGGTCTGGAAACCGGAGCAGGGGGTTACAGCGTCCTTGCCGCTGCCGAAACCGCCGCCAGGAGTAGCGACAAAGGTAGGAATGCTGCTGCCGGGAGCGGTACCTTGGCCGTTGCCAAAGCCGCTCCCAGGGGTCGGGGTGAGCGTGGGAGCGGGAGGGTCAGCGTCATTGCCGCTGCCGAAACCGCCGCCAGGAGTAGCGACGAAGGTGGGAATGATGCCGCCGGGAGTCTGAGCGGGCGTATCCTCAGAAGGGTCGCCGCCGCCAATGGGGAAGTTACCGAAGCCGCTGCCAGGAGTCTGGATGGGTGCATCCACACCTTCGGGGGAACCACCGGAGCCGGGGGAACCGGGGAAGCCGCCGCCGGGACCCTGAGCGGGCGTATCTTCTGGCTCGTCATCGTTGCCGCCGCCGAAGAAGTTGCCGAAGTCGAAGCCGCGGGGGGTGGGAACGGCTGTGGGCATGGGCATGGGGATATCGCCGTTGCCTCCAGGGAAGCCGCCGAAGCCGCTACCGGGTGTCTGAATAGGTGTCTGAATGGGGCCGCCCATACTGTAGTCACCCTTACCACCGTGGCTACCGCCGAAAGGAAAGCCGGGAAACCCAGCCGGCATACCGGTCGGGAGGTAGCCGGTGGGAAGACCAGTTGGGAACACACCAGGGTATGCACCAGGCGTGCTGGGGAAGCCACTTGGGAAGCCGCCCTCACCGCTGCCGGAGCCGGGAGTGGCAATGGGAGTAGCAGCGGGAGCATCGCTATGGCCTGGAGTTCCGTACTGAGGGAGTGCCAGGGCTTGAGAGGACAAGGCCAAGGCCAACGTGACAAAGGACACGACGGACATTGTGAATGAAGAATGAAGATGAAACTTGAAAGGTTGAAAAAAAGGGAAAGAACGAATAAGAAACGGATCACAGATGCCAGCAGCTGGATGTCCGGTGTTGAAAGAAAGGAGCGGGTGAAGGATGGCGATAAAGTGAGTGTTGAAGCTTGTTCAAGCCATGAGAGCAACCGCCATTTATATCAGGTTGGATCAAACATTCGCAACAGGGGAGCAACGTTCTCTCCTGCATTCCCTGTTCCGTAAGTCGGAGCCTCCGCGGACGCTACGTTTTGACGACAGACAATCCCGGTGTGAACGGTTGCCTGTTGGTTTCACTTACAAAGTCTCCGACAACATGGAGCTGGGGCTTGATTCATCCAAGTGCTTCGATGTCGTTCGCGCCTATGGCCCCTGGCGATCAGTGCCAGGGTCCACCCACTTACATCTACTTGGCGGAAGATCTAGCGGACTAGGCTCGAGAAACCCCCGATGCCCGTCTTAAACATACCCTAGTTTCGGTTTGAGAGACGTCAAGGTAGGTAGTGGACGGCAGTGGCCAAAGCCTATCGGTAGGTGGGATAGATGACGCGGCTAATGTTTATCCAGCACGTTTTTGTCTGGTGTTTCCGTGCTGCTACAACGCTACGGAGCCAATCGTCATGGTCTCAGTCGTTGCGCGTTTCAGAATCCGGGGATCAGATGCTAGTTGCTCGACGAGTCAGGACGGGGTTCGACTAGGAGATTCGAAACACCAGGTCCAACCTGGGGCCCATTCTTTTCTTAACGGACATGTTTTAAGAGGAACTACATGGGAAGAGATTTTGATGGCCTTTGTGGGTATTATATGGTGTGACTGCGGTATCCTCGAGGAAACACTTCCTCCTTGGCCTTGCATGTCTAATCTTGGAGCGGTTGATTAACCTAGTTTTCCTGGGACAAAAGGATGTCCGGCGCTCAAGCCCCCGTCAACTGCCCAGGCTTGGCCGTTGACATAGCTGCTCTCATCGCTGCCCAAGAACAGGGCAACCCGGGCTATCTCGTCGGCGTGGCCTCCTCTCTTGGTAGGGTTCAGCTGCCCAATCTTCTTCTCGCTGCCTCTAGCCCTCGCCGCCTTGTAGGTGGTCTCTGTCATGCCCGTCTCGATGAGTCCGGGGCAGATGGCGTTGATGCGCACGCCTGTCCCCGCGAGCTGGAACGATATCGTCTGCGCAAGGGACACTACCGCAGCCTTGGAGGCGGAGTAAGGGGTGGAACCGGCGTTGGAGCGGAGACCGGCAGCTGAGGCCGTGCCAATGATGCTGCCTCGGGCCTCTGGCTTCTCGGCACACGTCTTCATCATTGCCGGTGCCGCATGCTTGGCAGCCAGGAAGACGCTGGAAGGGTTCGTTGATTAAGCTGATGCCGGTGTTGTGGGGACGGGGTTTGGAGAAATATGTACGCACCTCAGGGTATTTGTCTTGAGGATGGACATGAACTCGTCATCTTGGAAATCAGAGAACAAGGTCGTTCGGCCGACGACGCCAGCGTTGGCAAAGAAGACGTCTAAGCGGCCATGGCGCTCGATGGCATCATCGACCACTTCCTTCACCTTTGTCTCATCCGCGGCATCGAAGCGGCGCGTATGGACCTGCACGTTGGGAAACGCGGCGTTGATCTCCTGCTTGTGAGTGTCTAGATGCGTATCGTCAAAATCGCATAGGTACAGGGCGCGGGCTCCGCTCTCGGCGTATTGATGAGCTGTGGCACGGCCGATTCCCATGGGCGAGTTGGCGCCTACAGGATACAAGTTAGAATGGAGTGATGGGCTTGTAGACGTGGGTGAAGTACCCGTGATGATGATGACCTTGCCCTCGACGCGGAGTTTACTGGATCCTGCGGCGACCTTGTCGATGGGAGGAAGCAGCTGCTTGCCAATGGCTTCGATGCGCTTCTGAGCCTTGTCTGACATGCTGATGATATTACACGAGGCGATTATGCTCGGTCGAGAAAGCAGTAACAATACAGAGAATGATGAGAGTTTCGCGTTGAGTCGCTCATGATTACCCCGACGATCGGCCCTTGATATGTCCCTGCTGAGGCCTCAGCTGAGAGGGGCCGCCCCCGGAGCCGAGGCACGGGGAGTTGGAGCTAGTTGGCACCGATGTCACGTGTCTCCACCTTGATGAAGTCGCAACAGAAGCCTAAACCAACTTAGTCTCTTGCACTCTTTCGGTCAATTTCAACTTGAAGCCCCTGCTCGATCATATCATTCTTCATAGGGGGCTACCTGCTTGTGTGTATCTACCTCACTCTCAGATCCGTCCTCGCATGACTGCATGAGATTGAACCGGCGGGAACTGTTCCGAGCCGAACTGTTTGCTCCTCAAGGACTCGGTGATTGCGCAAGACAAGCAATCCGTTTCCTAGCTCCTGAGTAGGTTCGTCGCAAGGCCCTCGGCGAGGCTGATGCACGACGGGCCGCAATTCCTCGGGCTTCGTATCGGTCCTTTGGGCAATCAATGCCTGTGACACCTCTCGAGGAGATTATTCCTGTTATGGAAGCCGGACTGAGTGTGGGATCCGCCATCTCGGAGATGCTGGACGTATCTACAGTTAAGGACTAGGGAAGCTGGGCACAATGTATAGCTCTGCGGAGTAATCTCGATTCATGTGTGATGTGACGACCCCGCGCCTATCACAGAGTGAAGATTGAGTGACGAGCAGCGACGAGAATGATGAGCGCATGGGTTCCTCTTTGCTCTTCCCGGATACGTGGTCTTGCTGAGTGGACTGGTCCAGGACATGACATGGACAATTCCCGTCAGCTCAGCTGGCTCAATGCTTTGCACAAGGAACCAGTAGTTCGTTGTCTTACACTGGACCGCTCTTGGTCTCGTTGGTCAACTTCAGAGGGTTCAACTTGTATACGAAGCTGCGCGACCATGACCGATAGTCACCAGTGCTCTCCGGGAACTATTCATTCCGGCTGGTCTCTCCCAAACAGCCAACCTCATCTGGAGATGGGACCAATCGCCATCACGAACCTGTTCGTTGCGCCCTGAAGAAGACTTCTATTTGGGGAACGCCCAGACTCGACGCTCGAGGATGATTCCACGTGAGTTCTACAAACTCCTGCGGTGAAAGGTCGATGGCGTTCATCCCTTGTCGGCCCCTGCTGCAGAGGCGTGTTACACGGCTCTCAGGCGGGATGTCAGATATCAGTAGCAAAGCGTGATACGCACGTTGCCAGAGAATCACCAATGGATGTCACGATGCTGGACGACTTGAGCTGAGTTGTGTCGTGTCAGCCGCGGCGTTGGATGTTATGCATATCGATTCATGCACTCACTGCTTCGTCACCAAGCTGGCCGTCAGAAGGTCATGACCGCAAAGCGTGCTGCAGGTCTTTTGGCCATCGTTTGTCTCTGAAGCTGCCAGCGCATTGAGCCGGGATAGCAACATGAACGGGGCTAGGTCGAGAGACAAGACAAGAGCTGCAAGATACCGTTGCAACAACATGACATTACATCAGTCGAGGGTCCAAACTATGGCCATGACGTGCGTCTTGTCGACTCAGCTTCAACATACGAGAAGCACGCCAAACGGCCAAGCCTGGCTTGTTGCAAGGGAGCAACCAGAGACCAACGCCACTGTCGAGAGAACGAATCAGGGTCCATGACGATCAAACAGACCTGCGCCGGGTCAGCAAGATTTGCCGGCAAGCTGCACAACAGATGCCTCTGAGGCCCTTGCAGCCCTAAGAATTGCGTTGAGCACTTGTTCGCGAAAGGGGCCTTGTTATTGGATACCGGGCTGCGAGACCCCGGTCGACTGCTCGCTTGGCCTGCCAAACAATGGCCGTCGCAGTTTCTGGGACGCGACACAACGAGAAAGCCTTTGTTGGGCAGGGCCATTCATTCCTTGTACAAGGGTCCAATGGAGCTTCTAGGCAGATATCGTTCTGCAGGCTCTTGAGCCGGATATGCTTCCTTTTCTGGTGGGGTTATGGTGTGGACTATGCAAGCTTGTGGGTGAGCCCACTTGTCGTTTGTCTTTGATATTCCTCAGCGGTCAATGATATCGTTCCCGACACCTCAGCCATGCGACTTATAGCTACCCACACCAAGATGCCCGTTTACTCAAGACAAACGACATCAAAGTCCTCAACAACTGTTGGAAACCACCGACCCATAACTTGTTGTTCTCCTGCTGCAGCCACTTCGGGTCTGCACGGGACGGCCTATCCCATCTCGGGCCCTTGAGCGCTCATGGCATGATCGTGGGTATATGCGTCTCGTTGGAAGATTCTTGGAACCAAGAACAAGGATTCCTTACCTGCTGCATACATACAGCACAATGATCGATGCACCGCCCGAACAGCCCATACGAGAGGCTATTCTCGTCGGACGCGGGTAGCCGCATGGCAGCCGTGTAACGCCTTGGGGCCGGTGGCCACGGACACACCAGCCTGATCTTGCCCATGCTACCGGTCCTGCCGTGAGAACTATCACCGCTTGTGCTTGGTGCGTCTGGCCTCACGAGGGACGGCGCAGAAGATAGCGGCGTTGGTACGGATAGGAGAGTGTCTGGCGTCAAACGTGCAACTACGGGCGAGAGAGGCCGTTTATGAAAACGTAGCTCATCCATCTCACCCCCTCAAGTATTCCCGTCATCCCGTTTGATGCTCTGTTTTCCTCTTTTATGCTCCTCGCTCCGGTTGTTGTCGTTGCTCAGTCCCGGTTTTCGTCCCGTCGTTTCGAGTTGCCGACTCATATTTGGCTGAACCCTCCGCACTGCTCCTTTGGAGGACATGTCCGGCGATACAAGCCCAGCCTCTTTATCCCCTTCTCGGTTCGAATCTGTCCATCATGGCGCTTCAAGGGCCGAGTGCGTCTCTAAAGAGAGGCTGCAGCAGCCATGGCTGGGGCTTCATTGCGCCCGACGTCGACGATCCGCCACAGTGCATCAGCATGTGCAGAGAGAGGTTCCTGCGAGAGCTGTTGCCCAAGGATGAGACATTTCAGCGAGTGTGCGAGGCTCTCGAGGACCAAGGCCACATGGACAGGGAGCAACCCTTCCGGGCACTATATTGCTGCGACTCGCAGCTCTGTGGCGTGGACAATCTCGGAGAGGGTGGTAAAGACCGTACGTTGTCGCATTCCAGCTTGGGACTGTGAGGTTATTGACAGTTTATCGATAGCAAATGTGAATTGGTTCATCAACGCCTGTCAGGAGTGAGATCCCTCCTATTCCGAGTGTTGCAGAGTGTGCTGGAGGCTAAGTGGTTCGCAGCATCGGCCATTACTCAATAATAGACCCGGGCCCTCCGGACGCGGATTACATCTGTAGCCCCGAATCGATGAATGGAGGAGACGCTCGTTGCCAGAAAGCGCAAGAAGTGACTAGTCCTGAGGAGGATGAAACGACCGAGAGCGCACCAAGGATACCTGAAGCAACCGTATCAGATGCTGCCACATGGAAAAGGTTGACAACCTCGGAGGCTTCAACGACAGTTCCGATTCAGAGTTCCTTTCCCGATACAACATACTCAACAAGCAGCGACCCTTCGCTCGCTGCCAGTCTAGATCCCTCAAACAGAGGAGACGAAAATAGCGACGGCCAAGGACTGCCCCTCGGCGTGAAAGTTGCCATTGTCGTTGTTGTCGTCGTCATCTCGATGGTTATTGCTGCGCTAGTCTTTTGTCTCTTGCGACGGAGGAGGTCTCGCAGAAGCGACATCCGCAGACACATCAAACATCCGACATCTCCGCCGCCTGCAGACTCTCCTACGCCCCTCGTCTCCCCGACCATCTCGCACACCGACGCCGACGGCGTGCCCCTGACGCCGCCAGCGCGGCTACGAGAGCGCAAGTTCCTCCCCACGCTGGGCGAGCAGAGCCCCAGCAGACAAACTGGCTTCCCGACATCGCCCCTCTACTCACCTACAGGCAGCAGCATGTCGCCGAGGCACGAGAGAACGCCGAGGATCTACAGCGCGCCGGCTGTGCCCATGATCGTCATGACGGCCCCTAAAGGAGGATACCTGAGCCAGAACGACCGCTTCCCCAGCGGCATCGTGACTCCCCCGGCTTCTGCTCAGAGATCGCTCTTTGAGCACAGCAACGGATCTCCGCCACGGCCTCTCCGATCCCGAGACGGACCGTTCAAGTTGTCGAATCTCGTCAGCCCTGGGCCGCCGCCGACCAGGGCACTTCCGTCTACGCCCCCTCACCGGCCTTGTACGCCTACAAAGCCATTCTATAGCCCGCCACGCAAGGGC
Organism: Fusarium zealandicum; assembly: GCA_013266195.1. Taxonomy (NCBI): domain Eukaryota; kingdom Fungi; phylum Ascomycota; class Sordariomycetes; order Hypocreales; family Nectriaceae; genus Fusarium; species Fusarium zealandicum. The sequence goes on from JABEYC010000282.1 coordinate 22,158, forward strand.
ACGTCCGTCGCCTCACTTGTCCAGAAGCAGGCGCCGGACGTAGCGCGCAGCGGCGAGAGGAGCCGGAACGGTATCGCGATACCATCTCCCACCAAGGGGAGGAATGTGAATAGCCCTGTGATGGGCGAGACGGACTTGGAGCGTTTAGGGGGGAGATATTAAAAAGACCAGCAGTTATATGTGCAGTGCCTCCTCCTATGGAACGGAAGAAAGTGGATTTATTGGAGAAAAGTTCAAATTTCGGTATCATGATGGTGACGATGAGTGAGTACACGACATGATGAGGCGTCATGGTTCGGCCGATGTATAGTATTGAGTGTGTTGTTGCCTAGTTTACCGTATACTTTGACCCCTGGGCTTGCAGTGCGCCATGTCTTCGATATCTATATTGCATCTGCATCTGCATCAGCTCCATCCTTCTTTAGCAGCTCTTCGTCTTAGATGCCAAGCTCCTTTAGCGACCGGACAAGATCCACCAGGCTTTTCTCCAGGCTAATCCACTCGATGCCCAGAAGCTTGTTGGTCTCGTCGGTGTTAATCTTGAAGATCTGATCCTTGGGCGCGAGATCGCCGCCGGCCACCTCAGGCCCCGGAACCTGGTCCGCAAACTCGGGGAAGTTGCTCCGAACAATAGAGGCAAATTCACGGTGCGTGAACCATCCCGCGGTCGCAAACAGCCTCTTGCCGCCGGCGCTGGGCTCCTCGAGACCACGGACGTGAGCGCGAGCAGCATCCCGGACGTCAATCCACAGCGGCACAGGCATGCACGTAGGAATACCCTCCTTCCACTCGCCGCGCAGCATATTGACGACGCGCTCGTTGGAGGTGTTGATGCTCTCCAGAGTGGCGAGGTGCTTGGAGACGGGCCCGAGGACGAGCGGCGGACAGACGGTGACGAGGTCAAACGAGGGCTTCTGCTCGGCGACAAAGTCCCAGGCTGCGCGCTCGGCGAGGGTCTTTGAGGCGCGGTAGGCACTCGCGGGGGAGCGGTTGATGTCGTCGATGGTGATGGGGTTCCACGACTTTTCGGTAAAGGTGGTGGACGGGTCCTTGAACTTGTCCTCGTCGAGGATGGAGGCGAAGGACGATGTGATGACTACGCGCTTGACCGACGGCGCTGAGGCGTGGAGGGCCTTGAGGATGCCGGTTGTGCCGATGAGGGCTGGGTCGATGAGGTCCTTCTTGGGGTCGGCTGCGTCTCGTTAGTAGCTATACAACCACGCCATATGACGAGAAACTCACTGATGTTGAAGTGAAAGGGGCTGGCCGTGTGCAAGACGGCGTCTAGCCCAGGCGTCTTGGCAACCTCGTCGAAAGCACTTGGCTGAGCAATATCAGGGACAATGACAACCTCTAGCTTGCCGTCCTTGGCCTTGTCCGGGAAGGCATCACGGATCTTCTGGGCCTTGCTCTCGGAGCGCACGGTAGTGACAACGGCGTAGTCCTTTTCGAGAAGCTGCTCGAGGAGATGAGCTGTGAGTATATGTTAGCCATGACACATACAGCACAGCACAGCCTGAATCTCTTTGCAGCTCAAAGAGACCCTTGGGCGTCATCAGCATCACGTACCAGCGATGAAGCCCGAGCCACCTGCGTCGCAACGTTAGATCTCTTCAAGTCCGGTGGTGTATGATATTTGGGGGGGAAACAATTCACCTGTGAGGAGAACCTTGGTCATGATGACGATGATGAAACCGATCTTGCTCTGAATGTGCTGATGATAGATACAGAGGCCGGGTGTGTTCGTGTCGTTCTCTTGCTTGAATCAATCGGTAGAAATCACAATCAATGTTGAATGGTTCAAGTCCTTCTCTCTTTGACGTCGACGAAGCTTTGGGGGGTTTATACCGTATGAACTCGATAAAGTGGGCCATAGTACACACACGTTAGCCAATGGCTGCCCTGGATAAAAGAAGGAGATAAGAAGCGTATTCGCAACTCCGATCCGAGAACTATTGGGCATGGCGGCCTGCTCTGTAGTTTAACGTGTATAATAGAGTAAAAAGTGGAAATACTCAGGCCGGAAATAAGTCTATAAGACTACAGGCGGGTGTCGAGCGGATGTCAATTGGGTAGCCCTCCGAAAAGTCCGGAACCCGAAGGGAAGTACTTCGAGGCCCCCGGTTGGGTCCCCGGAGGACCGCTAGAGGAAAGCCAATAGCTTCGATCAAGACCGAATAAGATAACTAGCCTAGAAAGAAGAGGAGGAGAAAGAGGCAGCGAGCCAGCTTTGCCTGTGCCTAGGTTGATAAATTGCTGTCAACATCAGGTTGAGTAACCTAGGTTGAGGGATATGAAGCAGGTAGCTATGCCGTTGGTCACGCCAGATCAAATAGCAAATGCAGTTGAAGAATCATTTCTATCATGCATACAAAATAAATATTACAATGGAGCATATGATCGAGAGGGATTGTCCATACAACTAAGCGCACGCTTGTGCTCAAGACGCAGTCCGTTACCCTATTCATCTCCCGGATAACGGCTGTTCTTGAGCATCGCCTTTCCATGATCGCCCGTCCGGCTTCCCGTCCGGCTTCTCTCCACCCCACAAATCGCTTCAAAGCCCTCGAGAAAGGCATCAATCGCTGAGCGTCGCAGTTGCTCTTGCTTTAGGACTCCCATTCTCGTTCATGTCTCGCGAATGCCATGCACCCATGTCCATCCCATGCTCGCTACAGACACATGCGGCTCGAGTTGCATCGTCGCTCGCTTCTTCTTTGCGCTTCACCAATCGTGGCGCAGACCAGACAGGGCCGCCGAGTCGACTTTTGGCCCTGAAAACTAGGTCAGTTAACTAGCCTGCCTCTCAGCTGTCGGCGTCAGATGTCCGCGCAGCAGCTGGGGGTGCGGGCGTCTCTGGGGGTTGGGCAACACCGCCCAAGCCTGGGGGTGTGGGAGTCTCGGCAGGGATGGGAAGCGTCAGGGGTCCCTTGGGTGCTATCACACGTCCAGGGAGGGACTCGCCCCGGATCACCTTCTCTACCTCAGACTTGTCCAGGGTCTCGTACTGCACGAGGGCCTTGGCCAACAAATCCAGTTCTTTTCGCTTCTCCGTCAACAGTTGTCTGACATCCTCGTACGACTTCCTTAATTGCTTCTCGACCTCGCCCTCAATGGCGGCCTTGGTTTTAGAGCTGAGGTTTTCGTATCTTCTGCCGTACTCGACAGGTCCGAGGGCACTTGACATGCCAAAAAGGGTCACCATCATGAAGCTCAAGTCAGTGGCTCTCTCCAGATCCTAGAAACGTAGGGTCAGTACACATCTCTCAAAAAGACTCATCAAGGGATGCTTACGCTAGAAACGCCCGAGGTCACCTTGTCGTCACCGTAACGCATCTCTTCAGCCATCTTGCCTCCGAGCAGTACACGGATGTTTGACATGTACTCAGCGGCCGTGTAAGAATACTTGTCCATCTGGGGAAGCTGGGCGGTGTGACCGAGCGAGGGTCCCTTGGGGAGAATGGTAACCTTGTACAGCGTGCTGGAGCTGTCCTTTTCGAAAAGCTGAACAAGAGCGTGACCAGCTTCGTGATAGGCTGTCATTTCCTTTTCCTTCTCCGTGATAACCATTGACTTGCGCTCAGAACCCATCGTGACTCGGTCAAAGGCCCACTCGAGATCTTGCTTCGATACTTGAGCGGCCTTGGCTCGGCTCGCTCGGAGAGCCGCAATGTTGAGCATGTTCTCAAGGTCGGCACCTGATCGGCCAGGGCAGCGAGCAGCGACGGCTTCCAGGTCAACATCAATAGCAACCTTGATATTCTTGGCGTGGTGCTTCAGAATGGCGATTCGGCCGCGGACATCAGGTAGGTCGACATTGACGTGGCGGTCAAATCGTCCTGGACGGGTGAGGGCCTTATCCAGCATATTGGGCAAGTTGGTGGCTCCGATAATGATAATCTTGGTCTCCTGGTCGAACCCATCTAGCTCGGTGAGTAGCTGGTTCAGGGTCTGCTTGGCGTGGGCCTGGTCTCTAGGATTACGCTTGCCTCCTATGGCATCAAGCTCGTCGATGAAAACAATCGCGGGGGACTTTGACTTAGCAGCCGTGAAGAGCTCACGAACTCGCTTGGCTCCGACACCCACAAATATCTCGTCAAACTCGCTACCAGACATGTAGAAGAAGGGAACACCAGCTTCGCCCGCAACAGCTCGGGCGAGGAGCGTCTTTCCGGTACCAGGAGGGCCAACGAGGAGGACACCCCTGGGTAGCTTGGCACCTAGGTCGGTAAACTTCTCGGGGTTCTTCAGGAACTCGACAACCTCTTGAAGCTCCTCCTTTGCCTCGTCGCAGCCATGAACATCGTGAAATCGGGTAGTTTGCTTCTCAGCCTTGACTTCGGAATCCTGCTTCGCGCCAGGTCCGCGGCGGAAGGAGCTGAGGGTCTCGATCAAGATCGTAACAGCGGCAAAGCAGAGGTACGTGACAACAGCGAAGATAGCCAAGAATTTGACCCAGCGGAAGATGACTCGCCGAGTGGAATCCTGAACAATGACGTAAATCGGTTCACCCTTGGCGCCCGTAGCGTTGCCAGCGGCTCCGGCTCCAGATCCAGCAACGGCAGCATTTGCAATACCCTGCTCCGAGGTAGGCCACTGGTTGGGTGCATTCGTTGTCGACGCCGAGTTTGCAGCCGAGGCGGCACTGGCACCAAGCATGGCGAGTGCTCGGCGATAAGCGTCGTCGGTTCCAGGGTTGGTCGCGAAGCGTCCAGACTGATATCGCTCAACAAGAATAGCAGGCATGCTGGCCCGAAGGAGCAGCTGGTAGAAGGCGTTCTGAGCGTTCGCGTTACCGGGGTTCCGATTGGCAGATTCCTCGAGCGTCGCAAGCTGATTGCGAGAGATTCCATTAGATGTTCCAAAGCCTCTTCGCTGCGCGCTCCCAAAAGTAGAGATGCTACGAGAAGATGACAGTATACCAGGGGACGATCGCGTAAAAGAGCCGAGGATGGACGGAGACGGCGATACTCGAGGTTGGAAGCAGGGTCGTCGCAGAATGGGGTTGGACGCCTGAAGGCCCACTCGACTTAGGTTCGAGATGGTCATTTGAGCGGTAGTCGGCGCCATCGCATCGGGCCCTGCGCGGGAGACAAGAGACAAGAGGTTGACCCGTCGAAGAAAATCGGGAAGCTGGGGTTCGGTTACCTGCGTAAACGGTTAGTTCTGGTTTTCAGGCACACGATGCAGACCTGGGACTTACGTGTTGGGTTTCCGCCAACTTGTTCCTCGTAGCAGGCTGGTCATTGTTCTCCTTTGAGGGAATCGACCGGCGTGAAACAGGAGCTGTTGAGCCTTTCCATGGAACCATTACGGCATTTGCGATCGAGGGCCACAATTCCGAGGTCGCAGCCGCCATATTCTAAAACCTTCATCAGCGTCGTCCGGCGGAGGTATTCCGTAATCTCCGCATAATCATACCGGCAGCGCCATGGCGTTGTAGGCCATTATGGCTTTCTAAGGCACCTGATGTGCCTCCAAGAACGATGATTCGAGGCTGATGATCAATGAAAGTCGAGATAGTGCGGTTCGATGACGTGAAAGTTGAGTTCCGGCTGGCCGCCAGTGCCGGTAATACGTCCGTCTATCTGGAGGCAGGATGGGCCGAAGATTGAGTATAGAAAATCTGCTCAAAGAAAGAAAAGAGAAATCTACCTAAACACACTCATCGCGATGAATTGCGCGTAGGCATCATCAGTGAATAATCGTTGAGGGAGTCTCTGCTTGCCACAACTACTAATTCAGTCCGCAGTTCGGCATCACGAGACGACCTTTCCCATTGGAGCATATGCTGAGTCATCGCGACTCGGATATTATATCTTCCGTCTCCCGGCTCCTGTAAGGTTAATTGAGACCATTTACACCATTGGTTGCGACCCCCGACTACTCCAAAATAGGCACTTAAGGTAGTCTGAGTTTCTGGAATGATCTATGCCGAGGTCGCAGACGTAAATTATCAAGCAGTTTAGGATAAAAATTCTTTTAAACTTAATATATACTATATACCATAAGGTCTAGTTGTCTTGTTTCTGCTGCATCCAATGCAGCGGATCAACAACTATTAGATCTCGTGTGAGCAGTCAACTCTTTCTTTTTTGCACTGACTCCAACTCCTCGTCACCGTGATAACTGGTGGGAATGAATCCACGCTTTGCCCATGTCGTTGTGTACCACTTAACATGAGGCCTGCAAGGTGCTCCCTGAAACTGTGCTTTCCTCCCCTTCAAACCTGTCGTCTTTGAACCCGAATCTACCTCGATAGGAACTAAACGCCAAGTTCAACATCGATAAGACTTTCTGCAGTGTATCGGCGTCAAATCATTATGAAGAGAGCTGACGAGTTCAAATGTGTACCGAGTCGAACTGAAGCGGAAGAAAATGCTCAAAGGCACGAAAAGACCCTAAAGAATCACTAAGTTGTGACTAAATGACAAGATAAGTGCCACAACGCAATGACTCGTATATCCATATATGCTGCGCTTCGAAATGTCCATAAAAAGGGGTGAAGAATGGCCCAAAATGTTGCGGAGGGCATGAGACTAAACTAGAACGCCAAGAGATGCTTTCGAGCCAGGTATGGTATCTTTCATGCGGTCTAGGGGTGTATGCCGGTGCGCTCTAGTCAGCAGGCTACGGGGCCTGATGACATTTGGTCCTGTAAGTCCCATTGGGTATATCCTCTTCAAAAGAATAGTAATCAAATTCATGATGGGGGGGAGGTCGCCGTGCGCTCCAGCCCGGGTATGTGATTATGGTATTACAAGTTGTCTCCGTGAAAGAGGACGGTGTAAAGGCACGATCATGCTGAATAACATTCGTAAAACATCAGACGGCCTGAAAGCCGAAAGGTATCACAAGCTTGCAAGTCTGCTACTGGGCAGCTGCATCGTGGGGTCATCGAATTCGATTTTGGGTCCGTAAAGATCATAAACAGCAGTTCCGTATGCCGGCAACTGTCCAATAGTCGTAACTTCGATAGGGGGGTCGTAATGAGACCACTGCTCCTGTTGCGGCTGAGCAGGTGGCTGATGATAGTGATCCGCCACGGAGGCATGAATCTGCGGCTCATGTGCGCTCACGGTCTGCTGAGACTGGCTCATGGAGTGTTGAATAGGCTGGTGATAATGTATCATGTTCTGTTGAGAGTCGGCAGGTGTGTATGCCGGCGTATTTGCTGGCTGATGTGCGTAAAACCCTTCCTGAATCATAGGGCTGGGAACTGATGTCGCAGAGAAGGCACTGGGGCTACTCTGGATTGAGGTTGCAACTCCTGAAGCAGGATACGACAATTCCAAGGGAGGTCGTTCTACCTGCTGGGAAAGGTGATAATGGGGTTGCATAGGGTTCGCCATTGTAGCAACGCCGGGGTTCCCTTGATCAGTGAGATAATATGCCTGACGCGACATACTTGAAGTTCGATGAAGCATCTGAACATTGGCATGATGCTCTGACATGGATTGACCGTGAAACTCTGGAGGGGCATTTGAAGTAACCCCTTGCCGACTACTGTATTGTTGCGGGAGATTATGACCGTGGGCTTGCTGCTCAAAGTCGGCATAAGAAGACGATCGATGTAACGAGCCGTGTGGAATCGATTGGTTCATGGGAATCATATCCTGGGGCGACCAGGCCATCGCAGAATGCTGGGGGGTGGAGGGGGGCTCGTCGTCTTCGGAGTCTGAAGAGTAATCGTCCAGAATGTCGTTGGGGTTCATGCCCTGCTGGTGTGACCTCCGTTGGTGCTTGACCATGGTAGTCTTTCTACAAAAACTAGGAGATTAGTTAGCACGAGGTCCAGTCCGGCATTGTTTCAACCCACCTTTTTGAACAGCCGTCATGGGCGCACTTGTACGGACGCTTGCCGGTATGAATCCTTCGATGACGGGCAAGACTCGAGGACTATAATACCTGATTAGCTTCCCATAAATCGTAATTCTTGTTCTTGGCCTGTACGCACATCCGAGAATCGCTTTCCGCAGCCAATATGCTGACACTGGTGTGGTTTTTCCCCGGTATGTGTCCGAATATGGACGGTCAAAGCACTTCGCTGAATGAAACTCTTGCCACAGCCAGGAATTGAGCATGCATAGGGTCGTTCATTGGTATGTATTCGGTAATGCCTCTGCAAGTCAGACTTGCGATTGAAGCTCTGTAACCCATGTCAGCGTGATGTGAGTCGCACAGCATTGAACTGTACGTACCTTTGTGCATGATTGCCAGTCGCATTGGAAGGGGCGAGCGGTAGGCTCATTCTCAACTAGCTCCATAAGCTCCATGTTTTCTAGCAAAGGTCTCGATGTGATGTCGGTGGACGATGCGCCGGTGATGCCGAGCGTTGACTGATAGCGTAATGCAACTGACCACCAGATCACAGCATACTAAATAAGGCGTCTCGATAATGGATAGTTTGCAAGATCAAAAAGAGAGATCTAGTCTTGTTTGGGTCCTTGAATGCAGCCACAGCTAGGTTGTGACTTTCGGTGTGAGATTAAGCCCAAGGTTAGCTGATGGACCTCGAGGTTCAGATGCAACGGGTACAAGTGCTGGACCACTATAAGAGCTGCGCGTAGGATTTCCCTTTTTCGTCAAGGTCCTTGATATGTATAGCAGTTTCCGGCGTGGCTCGCAACGACTGTAGATTTGGAGATGGTGGACGAAGGACAGGTGATGCCTGAGAACTGGCTGCACGGCCTGATAAGACGGGTTGATGCAGGCAATACCTAAGGCCTAGTGTATCGGCAGAGATTTGGCTGGGGGCCAGGAAATGGTCGGAAGACGTGCTGTGCTTGGCTTAGTCCTAGCTGATACTCCTGTCCAGGTCCAGGTCGGTCCAGGCCAAGGATCGGGGGGGTCCGCAGACACTCGCAGGCCTTTCGAGGCAGCTCCAGTTGATCCAGAAATAAGTCAAGTCGATGGTAGTGTTTGACGAGACTGGAGCACAGCTTGATATGAGCCCGACTACTGTGAAACGAGTTGGTTTGCCCAGGCCGAAAAAGGCTGCGGTCGAACCACAGCACGAAGGTGTCAGAAGAATCGATTCCGGGAGTACGCCTTTAGAACGCAGGCGTTGTAAGAGCAGCGTTGTGAGGGATAAGGCGGGGTGCGAGGACAGAGTATGAGGGTTTGCTCAGACTCTGGATGATGATAGTGGCTCGGATATGTTGGTATTTGCTAAGCCGTTGAAGCGGGCTGGTCTGGCTTAAGTCAGGTGCGGTATCCAGTTAAGGCGAGTCGAGTCAGGTAGTCGGCATAAAAGACGGGGGGGTCGACGAGAGATATCAACAAATGGGCAACAGATTCTGGGCATGGATTCCGCTGGGTAAGGGCAGTGGAGAGTGCTTGATAGTAATAGTAACCACCAAGACCAAGACCATGCAGATGCTAAATGACGGAGTGGAACGGGAGAATGAGGTAGACTAGGCGGCGAGCAGCGAACGCCCACGATGTCGCAAATGGTACTTAGTTATAGGTCTGTGGCGAGCGTGGCATGCGCCGGGGCCAGCAAGGAACCACGCAGGAGATCAGAAAAACCAAGGGGCCCCTGCAATGGCGGGCGTCAGTGGGGCTCATACGGCAACGGTGGAAGGGGGAGATGGTCATGAGCGAGCAATTGACGGGAAATGGGGAGATGGAGGGAGGAAAAAGAGAGGGAGGGATGCTGATGGAGAAACAGACAAGAGAGACGAAGAGATGCACCAGGGGCCAGGGCAGGGACAACGATATGTGGGCATGAGATGGACGGACAGGATGGAGAAACGGGGCGGGCACTAACACAATGAGACGAGGTATCCAACATTGGATCCATGGATATCAATGGCGGCGTACCTGCCCGGGTGAGCTAAGAGCTGTGATAGTGCGTCAAGACGTATGGCTGAGTGGACGAAGCCATGGTCCAAGGTGGTGTAGTGCGAGCCACGATAGTGTGAGCGAAGCCTCTGTATTTGGCATTAGGGGCTGCCCCATCACCACGAGTTTAGCAACACGGTCATTGGGTGTTTGCAAGTTAAAGCACGCAGATGGAGGAAAATTGCAAGAGACACAGTGCGTTTGTGAGGGCGTTGAGCAGAGACGACGGGGACAGGGGCCAGCCAAGGAGCCGAGGAGCCTAATAGGGTCAAAGGTGGTGTCGGGGGGCGTCAGGGTGTCGACGTTGAGGGCGTCAACAAGGCAAGGGATGGCGGATCCCGCCAAGTGCGCGTAGAAGGCTGAGAAGACGACTGACTGCATGCATGAATGTACGCTAAACCAGCTTGCTCATGAGAGCAATTGGACAAGACGGACGAGGAGTTGGAAGACGGTTGTCCCAACAGCCTCCCGGGTGACAGAGACGAGGGAACGACGACGAGGCGGCGGCGGCGGTCCGCTTTGCCCCAAAGTGCCCGCCGCGCCCACCGTTTTGCTACAAGAATGGATTCCATCTACACTCTGGCTACGTTCCGCGGTGCAAAGTGAGGTATTAGCTGGGAGTCGGCCAGAAGGTGGGCGTGCGAGATGTCCGCGGGTGGGTTGTGGGTGTGGATGAGCAGGCTTGGGTGAGGGCATCGGGGCCGGGGTGAGGTGAGCTTCAGCCAGCGCTAAGTGGAGATTGACTTTCGCATCCCAGCCATGACGCGGTACGTACCATCGGCTTTTTGGAGACAGCCCAACCAGTCCACCGGAACTCGCCCGGGGCGACCGTGGCAATGTCAACGGGAAAACGTACTGAAGACCCTTACTCCTTTGATTGTCGAGCAATAAGGCATGAGCCCAGATGCAGTACTGTCTGTACCTGCTTTGCAGTCACGACATCCGGATGAAGTGGTTAATTTCAGCTTGCTCCCGGCCCCCACGTGCCCCTACAGTAAGTGACAAGAGGTTACTAGTAGTCAGCCAAGCACCTCAAGAGCGGATATCATTTTTGCCCTTCCCCTCCAGCTCCCACTAAAATCTACTTGTCAAACAAACAGAGCCATTGTTTCTTAACTCGACAGCCCTGGAGCTCTCTTTTGACAGGTGATGGCGGCGACCCAGCTGCCTCTAGGCGGCACCTTGGACGTTGGACAAGACGGGAGTCAACCAAACGGCGGGGTCCAGTAGCACATGAGGCCCGTGGCATGTCATGTCTCGTTCCGTCTCGTCAACGTCCCGTTCTGGCTCCTGGCGCTCGCGAAAGCATCCTGAAAAGGAAACCGGATCAACTCCCGACATCCAGAATAGCCTTTTGCAAGTGCTTAGGGGCACGTGCCCGTTGCAAAATGAATCGACCTGATACAACATCAAACAAGAGCCGTGGCCACTGTTGCGCGGCGAGCCGTGCAGTCCTCTATCTCGAGCCATGACGCGGAGCATACGTGCCTCTCGCCCACACAAGAATAACCCACGCTGCCACTGAGCCCGCTGAGCAGCGCTTCCCCACCACCCACAGCTACCCTTGTCCGTCCCGGCCGATTGTCACCATGCCGTTCCTGATTTCGGCTCTTTTCCACCGTCACCCGCTTGACCCATATCCTTGTCTCCACCAAGAGCTCAAGCCCATGTCCCAGGCTCTGGGAAGAGAGCGGCAAGGCAGGCAATTGGAGGGGCCTCGACTTGGCTCCGGACGATCCCCTGTTCCAATTTTCCGCGTGCCGGTTGCCGCAGTTAGACGCCTCATCGACGGACGAAACCCTATCGCCTTCTTTATTACTTCCTTGGAACTGCTCAGCGCCTTAACGCAGCGCGTCTCATCCTTGTGCCTTTCCAGATTAGTAGATTCGGATAGCATCGATCCAATATTGGATGTTGTGCTTCAAGACAACCACACGTCGCATCATAGGTGGAGGCTCCAAGGTTGCTGCTGGTGCGGGAAGTCCCCCCTGCCTTCCGCTAGCCCCGATTTGCTGACTGCCCTGAACCCCCAGACCCCGACGTTTCAAACGCCGCCTCCACAATCATCTGGCCAGCAGCTTGACATTGATGAAAGAGGCAGAGAGGATCTTCTCTGAATGCCGGGAAACGACAGGTTCTCTCAGGACTCGGCTCTCAGGACTGACACGCAGGTTAGGCAGCTGACCTGTCACATTTGCTGCCATGAGGGTGGAAGCCGCAGGTTGATGGAAGCTATCCTGGCTATGTAACCGTGATCTCCAATGATCAAACGATGGATGATATCCACCAAAATGACCAGCATCCAGGATCCCATAGCAACCTCACCCATGGCCGCTGGCCCTACGGTCGATCAGGCCATGACACATCCACAGCCCTTTCCCGTCCCCTGACACCGATGCAGCAAGCGGCCTGGATGAGCCCAGCAGCATCGCATCGTATCAACAGGGCCGGCCCATGATATCTAGATCCTCCTTGCTTACCCCAGGCTTGACCGATTCAGGCATGGTTCCCTCCTTTTTCTCGGCCGGATTAGAGAGTCTCTGATGCAAGCATGATGGGCTCGCTGGGACTGGAGCAAAAGCCACATACATTATGGGCGAGAATGGCGTTGCAAATTATCACAATGATGGGTGATTGCCAATAACCCATGAAATCTCACCCAACCTACGCCGTAATTAGATGGTGATTGACGCCCCATCATGGATTAGAGTTTATGTAGGACCAAGGGGAGACTGGCAGACTGGCCACGGGTGAAACCAACGCCGGTGCATTTCGCGTCGCCACCCACTTTTTCCCATGACCAGTCAGGTTTTGTTTTGGGGTGCCAGAGTCTGGAAGACCAACCGTCAACTTCCATTTGTCTAATCCAGAAATCCAGTTCTTGATCAGCCGGACCGTGAGGCTCGCGGGCGCAACCTGCAACCCACTTACTACGTAGTAAGTAACCGGTCGCGGCTAGCATGCTTCCGGGGAGATCACTTCTGTGATGACCCTATTCCTGTGTTTGGTGTTGCATTCAAGGTGAGGGGTTCTTCAACCTACGTCCTCATGCACGCAGAGATCATGCTAAGCAGCATATACTGACCAGATTGGCGAGCGGCAATAGTGTCGCTTGATCATACGATCCAGCGCTCGACGTTGCCTTGGAAGTTGGAACAACTGGAGTAACCAGTAACCGCCCCTCCAAGGCATTGAATATCTTGCCTCACCGCCTGGGGGGTTTTTACTGTTGGTCTTTGGGCTCTCGACCCTGCAAGACACATGAGACGAGGCGCTTGCTGCGTCCTAGGTTGCCAGCCAGGACAGGGTCAGGGCGTGCGGGATTCGCATCCGGTGCGCTAATGCTCTTCGTCAACTCAACAAATGGTACAGTATTATACACTATGGCAGCTGCTAGATATGTAGGGGCATACTAGCACAGGCCACAGCTGGACGGCTCAAGGAAATGCTTACATCTCAAGGCAATGCTCACATTGGATGTGGCGCGGTTTCGTCCCCAGTACCACTGGGGGTTCTCCATCCTGTGGCGGGCACGTAATACAGCACAACTTCATCTGCCTCATCGTGCTCTTGGAGTGGGCCAGCTCGAAGCGGTCTACTTCAGACGCATATGTATGGTGGTCTTGTGGGATGGGCAGATGTCTCGCACATGAGGCCTTTTGAGTGCCTCTTGGATGTTTGATAGGCCCATTGGCTTTCACATTATCACTGGCTAGATGCGCGGTGGCTTCTGGTTACAGCAGGTATTCGAGTCCCTTCGTAATCTGGTCTAAAATCTTCAACACAAATCCCCTAATACATCACCCACATGGACCGGGAAGTCTTCATTGCTGCCGGGCAACATGGCAAGCGCACGGGACGCTTGACCGAGAATGAGAATGCATCCGCCTTTGTCCAGTTCTGGCTCGTGATAGAAGAGTCTGAGGTTAAACTAACGCCAGAAGCATGGTGCCAGCAATTACCAACCCTAGAGCGAATCAACGGCGAGTATATCGATACCAGCGCAGGGAACCGACAGGCTCGTATCATTTTTCTCTGTGAGATGAGCTTTAGGCCACTTGCGCAATGTGTACGTAGGTAGGCCTAGATTTCTCCAGTGGCTTTTGTTGTTTACACAATTGGAAAGCGATGCCCCTTTGTGATGTTGTCTTGTCTTGTTTTAGAAGCCACCACCAGTGGATAACCTGGTAGGGGGGACTGCTGCCTAAGGCCACACGAAGCCTGTCAGTTGTCACCCAAGTTAGAGCGTCTGCAACCACTCTGCCATACACACAGGTTACGCCATTAATCCAGGGATCCCTCGTCTGCAAGGACTGCTCACTATCAGACCCTTCTCTACTGCAGGTCTTTTTCTTTCTTCTGCGGACATGCCATGGAGCCATTGCCATAGACGGGGCGTGATCTGCCGCGAGATTCAGCAGATGCTTTGTCAGTGCACCTGGCATGGGTCTCCCAACAGACTTCGCTTGATGTGCGCATCAACCACGATACAGCCACAGATCGCCTATCGCGACAGAAGCAAACATCGACTGCATGGTTAGATCTGAGTTGGCCAGGCGTTTCAACCGAGGAACTGCATACTCACTGAGGTATGTTTAGCGAGGAGCCCTACCCTCTAGGGCCGACTCCCTATGATATGTTCTGACCTGAGACCAGCTCAAACAATGGTCGATTTATTAGAAATGGCTGCCACGTGCCAAACTTGTCTGCACCAATCGGAAGCAAGCGTTGGATGGGGAGTTCATCAGACAGCCGAGCTTCGGTTTTATCTGGATGGCATGGCCGGCCAGGGCCCGCTCCAGCCTGGCCTGCTAAACGATTATCCATCTTGAAGCTCCACCAATGCATTCATGCGTTGAAAATTAGCTAATGGATTCAAGAAGAAGGACAGTAGCGGAGAAAACCATGCGGGAGTGCGACTGTTCAACAGACGAGTGTCATGAAAAACTATCCGTCACGGTCTGAGCAGTTGGATCAGCAGCTACGCTCATGGTTGTTGGCTAGTTGTCATGTACCAGCTTACGGTTCCATTGCGAAAGCATTCATCATCTGGCCTTTACAGGTGTGTCACATCCGACTTTCATGCGACTCAAAAAGTAGGAACAAACCCTGAATCCCAGCAATGACAACCATTAGATCCGCCAGGCACGGGCCAATACTTTCTGAAATGTGTCCAAGGGAGCCGGTACCAGGGCACGAACTACTCGACCCTACTCCGCGCTAGCCCCGAGCTCGCCGTGCATGGACTCGAAGATTGGTGTTTCTCTTCACTTTATCTCTGGCATGGCTCGACCTAGCCAGTCCGTGGGCCCCAGTGGCTGGATCACGACATACCTATCTCGTCAATATTCAACATTTTCCGGATAGTTGCGTCCCCCTTGAATCGAGCGAGCGAAGTGTAAGTGGCTTCAGAGCATCAAGCAGACATCTGTTACAACGGTCAACGCGGTATTGACAAACGTTACTAGTACTGGTAGCACTAAGCAATGTGCGTTCTATAAAGTTTGGTCTTCAAGAAACAGTATTCTTTGCGAAACCGTCACATCCACGACGACAAAGGTCAACCAGGTGTGCAGTTCATAGCGGCTTTCGATGGACTTGCTCCGGAGAAGATTCCGCACAATACCGCGATGGATATAAGCCAAGAGACACCCTGGCGTCGTGATTGGTGCATATAAAAAAGAAAAGCCCCGGTGTTGTCATGACATACAGTCGACCTAGCCTCGCTAAGACTACGTTGCATTGCGAATCGCTAGAACCACCGGATCTTGTCCTTAGTTATCCGTTGAAGGTCTTCAAATGCCACCGGCCTTGACAGATGTCTGAGAATCGAGCTGAACCAAACTAGTGGTCAGAGCCAAACTGACAGGTGGAGATTCTCGCAGACGGCCCTCGGGATTGGACCAGAGAGTTCCCCGATCCGCCCAACTTCACACAAAGCCCATTCCAGACGACAGGGTCTGTAACCTGGACGAGGCAAATGGAGAACAGATAGGCCCTACGACAGGCACTGACAAACTGAGCACTTATACCCGAGAGCTAAATTAGCACAACGTACTAGGTATGGTCATTTCGTCTGACTCGAGACGTCAATATTCTAGTAACCGCTGTCAACTGCCGGTATCAGATCCGAGATATCACCAGCTGGGACGCTCATCGGGGTGTTTCGTGATACATAGTTAGACTATCCTTGCTAAATTTTCCAGAGATTCCTAGAGCATGATTTCAGGTCCCAGTTCTAACCACGAAAGGAAAAGGCAAAGACCACTGCTCATCATGGTTCTTTATTGCACACAAGCCACAGCATCAGCAACCGGTATTCAGGGATCCTTAGCAAGGGGCCATCTTCATGACTACTACGTAAGACCGTGGGAGCGCAGCTAACAATACCTGCAGATTCTGCCAGATCGTTGCGCAGCGTCCCCGACTGCTAGTGCAGAGTCCGCGTTACTGTGTACATGATGCATAGGCTGATGTCCGTAAAACAGACACCAGCGTTACTATTGCATTAATCTCCGAGGATTTTACGTGAAACGACGATGGTATACGCACATGCCTGAGGCCTGCGGAATTACGAGCTGATTTCCATCTCATCCATTCAGCTGAGCACGAGGAGCAGATCCCGCTTACTCCATCGCTGCGCATCAAAGACCAGTCTGGAATCGTCATCAACTGCAAATGCGCCCAGGCATCGCAGTTCAAGTGAATGGCCGGCTCGAGACCAGCCTCGAGATCGAGAGGCTTCATATCGTTCAGCGTCATTTCTGTCGTCTTGAAACTAAACAACGCCTAAGCATCCGAGTCGAAAGGAGCCGGCACCAGAGCGGCAGGAAGATGGAGCTCGGTCAAACCAAAGTGCGGACCGCTAAGGAGCGGACCGTACGGTATAGCTGTCACCGACTACTTGATGCTACGGGCGAATCGACCCTCTCACGGAGAACGAACAATGTACAGATATTCTGGGGAAGTGACGTCGGCCAACGTTGGCACCGGGACCGGTGCAATACGTCGCGGCCAGAGCGGGAAATCATTATTATGCGTGCCCTTGGCGACCGGTCGATGCTAGCGACGGCCCCATCTAAGAGAATCGACGGACGTCGGGCATGGCGACGAGGCCAAGACTCTGACATCCACAGTCGACTCGCGCAAGAAACAAAGGAGATGGATCTTCACAATGAATCAGTGGTCGGTCCGGAAACGAGATGGAAATGGACTTTCGGACGTTTCAACCCGGGATCTTCAGCACATCCCGGAACCATCCAAGTCATTATATTGCGAAAGCCGCTGGGAATAGCCAACTGACCTATTAGCCTGAGGCTTGGTTGAAGGAAATTTCCCTGGATACGACATGCTGGCTCTTAGCGCGGCATGCCTCCGGTCTCCCCTGGTCCTCTGCCTCAGCAGGATGTGATAGCCGGCCGCCGGTTGGAACCCGACGAGCAATCGGCCGAGTCCAACCTCACACAAGCTGGGAAACCCCCTAGCACACGCGTAGAGAGCGTTGCAAGCGGGCCCTTTGGCTCTCACACCCCCAACCCTTGCAAGCCTTGTCCTGCCGGACTAGAGTGGGAAAGACGAGTCATGCATTCGCCTCCCCAGTGCAAAGTCAGGAGGAGCATGGCATTGCCGCCGCGATAACGTGCCAGCGCTCTCTCGAAACCTGATGTCACAACACTATAAGTTACATTTTCAGCGTGTCGCGGCTATCTTGGAAGCAAAATGTTCAACAGAGCCCTCAACAGACTCGGGAAAAGGTAGGGCGCCCCTGGGTGGTGGACATTGTCCCGTTGATGGTCTAAATGGAGGGATGGCGGGGAGACAGTGGATATGTTAACTTATCAAGCCATGGATGGTTTACTCTGGCTGTTGTGATTATGGTTGTGGTTGAGGAAGAATGGGCAACGGATAAGGTTGATGGCGCCAACGGCTTGCTCAATCAACGACATGTCGCCTTTTTCAGATGGCATCTGTTTCTCATCCCATCTCTATCTACTGGTTGTCGAAAGACTCGCACCACACATCACTGTTAATCGAGCATGGTGCGGAATCAACCACCTCGATCAGCCCTAGCCATGAGCACTTGAGACACTGCCAAGGTTCTAGTCGTGCAAGTCCAGCGATGCTAGACAAAATACGAACGGCGAGAAAAGAAAGCGACGTATTTCCCGTGGCGGAGGAACTAAATAAGCTGGGAGACTTGGAGCTTTGGAAAAAGAAAATTTGGGGGTACAGGAAAAAGCAAGACTTCATCTCAGATTGCCCTCAACCATGGCCACGGGATCCCTTGCAGCTGGGCATCTCTGTCTGGAAAACCCTGCTTATTGAGGCTGTGGAGGAGAACTGCCCCGATTGATTATCGCTATCTCGAGACCTGATTATAGCTCTGGCTGGGAGTTGGTTTACAGAGTCAATATTCGTTCTGTCAAGTCTGCGCCTCACCACGAAAACTCGACTGATGCCCTTTTCAACCTCCGTTGACCGGTATGGAGAAGATCCACACGTACAGGGTCTTTTGAAATACCAGCCCTCGTCTTGCAGACCCCAGGTATGGTTAGTTGCGCATGGGAACGCATGGAAACGCATGGGAACGGCGCCGTCTTGCTCACCAACATGCACCAGACTCAAGCAACCAACTGCGCGCCGGTCCGCCGTCATCTCTAGTGCCGTCATTTGGCAGCAGCAAGGCTTGCAAACCTGTCACGGCAGCTTCTTGAGTTTCCTTGGTGGTCCTTCTGGCGGGCTTCCCCTCTTGCTCCCCTGAAATGTGATAACTGACAGAAGCTCAGCTACGCTCCCCCGGATCTAGACAAGCTAACACGACAACGCTCAGCAACCCCACCCCTTGTTCCAGAACGTCACTCATGCATGGCTCGGCGCAAGAGGTTCTCCAGAGAAGCAGGAGAAAGTCACGGCTGCCCTTGATTCACCATACATACGACCCAGACCGGGGGACGAGGCGCCCTCTCCCGCCCTCCACAAGACGCCCTCCAGCCCTGAAGGTTGCGGCAATGCTCCAAACTTGCATGATATCCCGGTCGCGGATCTCGTTTGTCACAGGAGGTCATCCTTTCTGTTACACCGCAGGAAACTAGACAGCCCACGGCTAGTCTTTGCACTCTCCGTCGCGTCAGCGCCTATCATGACACTCCATCGAGCTTCGTCCGCCTCGCCCATTCCCCTCCCCCGGCAAGAGACACAAATGATGGCATGTTTCCTGGTGTTGCATTGTTCCTGTTCGTCACAACTCTGGAACAGTAACCCCGCTACCCGCCATGCCTCCATCAGGGTCTCTCTGCTTTCTCGGGAGTGCTGTCGTCGATTCCAGTCTCTTTCCCCATGTCACCGCTTCAGCTCGTCGATTGTGATATTCACTGGCTCTTCGCAACCACGTCTCGAGTCCCCCCTCTAGCCTCAAGCCCTAGGCTCTGGTTCTGGCACTGTACATATGGTAGCCCGCTGAGTGTCCGCCAACATATCACGTTGCCCCTCACGTTTGACAATTTGACTCGTCACCCAAAAGCGAATATTGCGGGTTTCTACCACCTTTCTCTTCTCTCAACACCCGGCATTTCGTGGGAATTGACAAACTTGGCCGACTGTTGAGGTGAGCTACCCTGTCATGATGCACCAATCCAACCCAACGTTACGCTCGCGCCTTTACTACGTACAGTATCCCGAGACCCCATGCCATCTTGATCGGATGTTTCAAACTAGCATCCATCCCTCTGTATGCGCTGTGCCCATTCGGGGTCTCGAAAAGAGGGCTTGGTGTAAGAAAACGGTCGGCGCAAATGGTGCAGGGGCGAGTTATCACTTCTGAGCTGGACGAGGCGAACGAGCCGGTCACTTCCGATTTACTGACAATATGTGCTATCCCACACCAGCGTTGAGCTAGTTGGCGGATAGAAACCAACTCGACCATTTGAGTCGCATTTTCGCGTGTCTATGTCTCCATACTGTGAAGCATTGGGGACTAGACAGAAGTCTCCCTATACGCGGAATCGCAACTGGCAGCCGGATGAAACATGGCCATTCCAAAAGAAGATGCTGCTTCTCTCTTTTGGTACCTATACCTGAGACAAGCCGAGCCGAATCCCAGCATGGCAAAGACCACGAGCCATTGCGTCAATCAGGGGTCTTGCCCTCCCTAGTATGTCTCCTGCTAGCAGGAGAGAAGATCTTATGTTCTGAACGGCATCGCTCTGGGCCTTTTGGGGGAAGACGCGGCATTTCTCAATTATGACCCCCTCCTCAAGACCCCAGAAGGGACGCACTTTAAGACATGACGTTATGCATCGTACGACATACTACGCATATGTGCCGCTCGTTATGGCCCCTTGTCTCGACAGGGGCGATCAGGGCCGAGGCGCAACGGTAGCAAGATCATATCATACAATAGGCGGACTCTGTACTGGGCCATTCAGGTCGATTTCGATATTGAGTCTTTGATCGAGGCAACGTAGTTTGATCCCTTAATTCTATGATTGTTATGTATGAGACAATCGAGAGGTATTCTAAGCCTCGCGTCTCGTTCCCTTTCACCTGGTAAAAATATGTATAGAAACCCGTTGTGCAAAAGATAGAACAAGGTCCCACTCCCGTGTTAGTTGAACGCTATCTTTCCGGGAGAAGAGTGTTGAAAGCCAAGTGTTTCATACCAGCGCTCTTCCTAAACAACGCTCTGCACCAGCACAGCTCATCCTTGATCCTGTTTTTGCTCAAGGGCCGGCGCCGTTGACTGTCAAATTTTCCAACTTCTGCTTGAGTATATGGTCAGGCTTGAGCGAGCCGTTAGCTTCGATCACGCCGTTCATCGGTTCGGACGGGGTCTCTCCACTAGTCAGCCCCTTTCTGATGGCAAGGACACTGTCGACAATGACAGCATCGATACCTTGCTTCACTTGACGCTGCAAGTTTCTGTTAGCTGCTGGTACTTGTTTGTAATTGCAAATGAGTGAGACGTACCTGAACCATGACGGGATCGTTGTTTAGTACACCGTAGCTGAAACACACAATTCCGTTCTCCTTCACCACCTTGACCAGGCGAGGACTGTTGATAAAGGGCTCTGCGGCAGCGACAATGCCAAGCAAGTTCCAACGGCTTGCAAAGCGGATAGCCTCTTGCAGGGATGAGGCGCGCACATCACAAACGTCGCAGCAGCCTGCGTCAGTAAGGAACAGGATTGGAATGGATGGCTGCTTGAAACTCAGGCAGAGACAGATATCGGGGTTGAAAGAGCTGAAGATGATGTGACGCTCTCCAGCAAGATCGTATACCTTGGAAAGGACGGTGTCGCAGAACGAGTTGAGCTCCACAGCGTAGGTGTCCATCTCGTGCTCTTCACTCTCGTGCAGCATGGGGTATTTCATCTCTATGTTGAAACCGATATGCTCGGGAAGCTTGCGGAAGAGATCCTCCAGGGTGGCAAAAGGAGCCTGGATGAAGTTGCCTCTCGTGTTGCCCTTGAAGCCCTTAGACTTGAAGTCTATGGTGTGTTTCATGCGCTCGTTCATATCATCAAACCCGCTGCCAGCAAATCCCATCGACTGTGAGCGCTTTGGCGCAAGACTATTGCTTCGTGCCCGGAAGCTACCAGGCTCACCTTCAGCTACAGGCTTGGCTGCAGTGGTGTGATTGGGATCCCGACGAGAGTCAGGATTGATGTGCAGGAACTGCTCCAGGGTCAAAGTATGGACAGGAGCGTCTATGCCAGTCTCGCTGACGAGGAAGTCGTGGTAGATGACGGGAACATGGTCCTTGGTGAGTTGCACATCAAATTCAACGTACTGAGCACCAAGGTTGGCAGCGGCGATGAACGATGGTAGTGTATTCTCGCCGAGCTGGAGAGACCGGTTGGAAGTGAGGTTCTTGCCAAGGCCTCGATGTCCGATGAGCATGGTCGATGACAGCTTCTTCCAGTATGTCTGCCTCGAAGTGACCTCCATATTGGGATGGTGGAACGGAGTGATGACTGAAAAGTTGAAGTGGACGGTGCCAATGACCTCTAGACTGCTAGACATGATAGGTACGCAGACGTCGCCTTGCAAAGTCATTCGTCGAGAGCCTAGTGTAGGCTTCACAGACGAGAGCAGCGCCACAGCACGCCCGACTTTATTCTTTTCGCTGCCAGAGTACGTGGGAACGATGTCAAAGAGCAGCTTGACCTGGGCAGGATCCTGTGTGGTGAAGACAACAGGTTCAGTGGCAATGTGGTCGTGCACCGGGAGATCGATGATTGTGCGCTCGCCCTGCGCTCCCGTGGCAGCCACAACGATGGAGAGCGCGGTGTCGAGTTGAGTATTATGAGCCTCGGTAAGCGGGATACGATCGAGATGGACTGCCTCGACATTCTTGCGCATGTCCATAGATCCAAGACTGACGAGAACAAGACTTTCGTCAGTCAGGTATCGATGACCAAAACTCTTGACTGCATCAGGAGACCGAGGCACAGCGGTGGCTCCGTTGGAGCGACGTTCGTCGATGGATGACAAGTTCGAAGGAGCCTGCTGCAATGTTTCGACGGGCCTCGATGGTGGCTCATCTTCGTCATTGATATCCACTGCAAGTAATCGTGCGATTTCCATATGGCCTCTTAGTGCAGCATGTTCCCTGGCTGTCCAGCCTGACGAGTCCAGACGGGTGATGTCTGCCCCAGCTTCGACAAGGAGCTCGACCATACTGTACTTGCCATCCACAGCAGCGACGTGAAGAGGAGTCCACGCATATGTATTTTCGGTGGCCTCAAGGTCTGCCTTTTGGAACTTGGTGCCCTTTAGAATAATCCGAGCACACTCATCGTATCCAAAGCGAGCAGCAACGTGAAGAGCAGTCTCGTTGGTCTTGTCCCTCCAATTGGGGTCGACGCCGGCATCTACCAACATCTGCACAATGATGCTGTAGTTGGACTTTGTAGCAAGAGCCAAGACAGCTCCAGATTTAGAGATGGACTTTCGAATCTCAGCTTTGGATTCGCTACTTCCCTGCCAGTTTTCGCCTTGCAAAAGAGCCTGGGTTGTCAATGGATGACCTCCAACAACGCTGAGGTGAAGGGGAGCACAGCCATCGTGGTCCTGCCATTCGGGTGTGTCGATACCGTCTTTGACGTTGAACTGATTCCAATCTTGCATTTTGGCCATGATAATCTGACAGACAACCACAAATCCAAACTGGGCTGCATAGTGTAGCGGCACACGCCCGAAAGAGTCTGGGCTCTTGAGCGCTACTCGCTGCTCCGGGCGTAGCTGATCGAGCAAATACAAGAAGAGCTGCACGGCCTCGTCGTCTTTGCCCAATAGCTTGATTTCATCTTTATTGAGCGCCTTTCCAGAACTTGATGTCGAGAAGCCGGACTGAAGGTGTTTGGTGCTGAACTGCGCACCAGCAGGCACTGGATAAGCCTTGGAGTCAAGATCCCCAGGGTTCGATTTTGTGCGGCCGATATGTATGACGAGGCGATGGATGCAGTTGCGTCCGTTGATATCATCAGGTTCATCCAGACTCTTCAGATTGGCGAGGACAAAAGCGATGCATGCTTTGGCTCGGGATGAAATAGATCGTTGGAGAAGGTTTAAGAGGATTGGCTGAGAGGTTTCCTCGTAGTTTATGTTGCTTTGCTTGAGACCAGCTTCGAGTGACGGAACGTCGTCGTTCCGTACAGACTGGTCTAGAGTGTCAATCTGCGCCTGGGGCAAGTTGAGCATACCCTTGGTCGATGCTCGTCCCAAAGAGCGGGTTGAGTGTTCGGACGTGGCATCGTCGAAAGTTTGAGCCTCAGACAAGACGTGCAACCACTTGTTGATCTCGGTCAGACGCCTCGCCGTGTTTGTCTCCTTTGAAAAGGGCTTAGGGTCAACCTTTGTTGAGATATAAGGCTGCTGAGTGACGAGCTCTGGGACCTTTTTGTCGAGTTTCTTTGTGATCTTGACGAAGCCCCTGCGGTTGATCTCGCCAAACCACTGTAAATTGCGCAGCTGAGTTCTCAGGTCGATGAGAGCACCCATGACCTCCTCCACCTCATCTTGGTCCAGGGCCGTGACGACATCGGGGGTGCGGCCGTAGCGGTTGTAGAGAATGTTGAGGCGGCGACAGGCTTCTGCGAGCTTCTTGTTGTAAAAGAAGTCGACATCTTCGAGGTTTCGATCAAGGGCGAAAAAGAATTCTGCGTGGGGAGTTAGGGGAGAGGCTCAGGGTGCGAGACGAAAGAGTCGTCAAAGCCGCCCACCTGCAGGATCCACCTTTTCTCCATTCCTTGCCTTCTCTGCTGCAGCTTTGACCAGCTTCTTGAGGCCCTTGTAGTTGATGTACGAGGCCGACCACTCCGGGACCTGGTTTCGGGGTAGGCTGGGGAAGTGAGTGAGTGAACCGCGCCGATCGATCGAGAGGCCAATGTGAGGACTCACTTTCTTCCAAACTTCATACTTGTGATGTTGTTTTCGGTGTTGTCTTGTGGCTAGGCTGCGCAATGGAGTGAGAATGAGGATATGAGATGGGTCGCGACCAGGAGAGAGTAGCCGGCGCGGACTGCGAGTTGAGCGTCGGGGCGATGACAGGTCTTGGCGCGATAGGTCCCTCGGAGCGAAAACAAAGGAGCTCGCAGCTGGAATTCTCACCACAGAGCAGCTTGCCAATTGACAAAGACTGTACCGCCGATAATACTCTGAGCAGTCGCTGTTGCTTGCGATCTAGTGACGTCAAGGCAATCGTGCTCGGCGCGGGATCTAAGAATAACCGATAGCTTCGATAAGAGCTTGTGACAGGGCCTCCATCTGCGTGCGATGATGGTCGCGCTTGGTCTCTGGGAAAGAATCGAGAGGGTCGATGGAGGATGCAGAAGGGAGAGAGAGAGAGAAGAAGCCGGGTCCAGCCAGGGCAAAGCAGATTTTGATAAAAAGCCAGCAATGCCTTGGAAAGAAAGAAAAACCCAAATCGTGGGTTACGTTGGATTGGATTGTGAGAAATCGGGAACTGGAGCCCCTTCCACCTGGTTGGGTCCTTTGATGGACAAACTCGATGTGGGGGAACCTGGAAGCCCGCATGGACCCAAGCCCACTGGCACCGCAGTGCAACTACGTACCTGCACTCCAGTTCGTTGCTGGTACCTCTTTCGCTGAAAAGCGCTGCAACAGGAACAAAGCTCCGGCTCCCACTGTAGGCGTGGCCATAACGAGCTCCATTCGAGCCTGCCATCCAATTGGCCCCGTGGACCCTCTCGGCCCCGTGACTGGACGACATGAGTCGAGACGCACCCACTCCGACTCCTGAGCCAGGGCGCATCGTGACCCCCTTGGAGGGTCCGTATCGTCAAACCAGAACCTGTCAGAGGACGGCGTGGAGTTACGATACAGTGCTAGTTGACGAGATATCCTACTCTAGCAGCTTCTGTGACAGCCGGTGAGACGCAGACCGCCATGTTGAGACGACTTCTTAATTACTGTATGCACGCGCTGGAATGGACCGACTCTTCCGACTCGTCGTACGTCAGATCACGACAAGGGTTCTGTCTAAGCGAACTACGGGCTGAGGCGGCGCCTGTGACTGCCGGGGATTGTATCAATACCGACCAAGTCAAGCGATGTGCTCTTCAAGTGCAAATGCCGAGGTAAGATACATGTCTCCACGACTTGACCCAGTTGAACTCGCTCGTGTATAAAAATTCATCAGTATGTATGCTAAGTGATCTATAGACATATGTCTAGGTAGGTAGCTAAATTTACATGCGGCTCAATGCAACATCGGTCCAACGTCGAGAGACCCCTCACATCGTCTTCTCCAACTAACCCAACCCCACCCACTGCCCTTGCTCTAAATATGCCGACCTTTGATCTGGTACTGGCCATGTGATCAGCCTTCGCGGTCTGGCCGACACCGCCTGTGGTTGTGGACGCACCATGGCTGTTATCCTCTCCTCTCTGAACGACAACTCTTCCTTTCCTTTGACCTTCTCCTCCACGATTGATGGAATTGTTTCTTCGATTTTTCGAGCGATGCTGATTTGGGAACTCATATCGTCTGCTTTCTGAAATCGCTGACACTCTGCCAGGGTCTCCTGGGCGCACCGAGACGAAGGTAGCTGCGACAAGACATCGATCAGCTCTCCATTCAGCTCCAATGTCTGCTCTATTGCAGCATTTCCAATGTGTAGAGCCATTGACTGGCGGAACTGTGGAGACGGGTAGACATCGGGGTACAGCAGCTTGCTCTCGATAGAGCGTGTTGTCCTTGCCACAAAGACCTGTTCTTTCCAAAGACCTTCGATTTGAAGTAACCTGCTTTTCGAAGATTGGATCGCATCTTGAGCAGTCGAGTCTAAGCTACTGCTTGATGAGTTTTCGAAGCGGACTTGTGAGGTGGTGTCGGCTCTGGCTAGAACGTTCAGAAATTGATGAAATCCTTCGCTGGAGATAATCAGATTGTCTAGAGTCGACTTGGACACTAATGCGCCAGACGTTGGCAGACCGCAAAGGTCAATAAGGACACGGAGCCGGCTGACGAGATAAGAGGCACCAGCCCGGTCCAGCAACATTGGCTGCCATGTGGTCGGACAGTCTGCGAAGCCCCGGATAAGACGAACGGCAGCCTTCCAATCAAGGGCAAGGATGCACTCGTCAAAGAGCTGCTTGATCGTGTTGGTGCTAAGAATAACTTTGGCCTCCATACACGATACGAAAAAGGTCGCAGCCTGGTCGAAGAGCTTAAAATGAAGGAGACCGCCGAGCACAGCTTCAA
This sequence comes from Fusarium zealandicum, assembly GCA_013266195.1. Lineage (NCBI taxonomy): Eukaryota > Fungi > Ascomycota > Sordariomycetes > Hypocreales > Nectriaceae > Fusarium > Fusarium zealandicum. Next base: position 48,730 of record JABEYC010000282.1, read on the forward strand.
TCAGGGACTTGTTAAGAGGCGCGTGCTCCCATGTCCAATCGCCCGTTCGAGTAGACGTCGTCTCTGTCGCTCTGCCACGTCCAACCCTGGTAGTCGGGACTTTGTCATAAACGTGTCTGCGGCCTAGCTTCGCTCCCGTCTCTGAGTCGAGGCCGGTGACGCACGCAAGGGCGCGGAGGAATCTTCCATGATTCTGCGAGTTTTTGTAGTGGTTAAGAATAGCCACAAAAGTGGACGGCGTTGGTTGGAGACGTCGGTAATAGTAGAATGAGTTGACCAGCGACTCAGAGATGTACTTGTGTCCGTGCTTATCGAAGGCGACGATGAGAGTGTTGTAGGTGTGCATGTCGGCCGGATAGGCAGACACAAGTAGGTTGTAGCACACTCTGCCAACCTTCTCCTTTAGGCCAAGCTCACTTGAGTCGACTACCTGCCGCAGACGTCGATTGAGGCTGACTCTGTTTTTTCTCGCTCTAACCGGATCGATCGAGTCAAAAGTGTACTGTTGGTCCTGCTTGTTCACCATCTGTTGAGCCTCGTCGAAGCTAGGGCTGGGGGAAGTGGACGTGTCGTGAGCATCGGCACGCTTAAGCAGTTGCCTCACAAGATGCACGATCGTCCGCGAGTCGTTGTGGAGTTGTTGGCGGTTTATTGGAGCCCGATGCGCCAGTTCTTTGTCGACCTCTTCATCCATGATGGCCTGCTCAAGCCGCTCATAGTCCGTCCGCCTGAGAGCAAGCATAGTTGCATCTGCAGGGCAGTGGTAATGTTCGGCTTGCAGGCGTGTCAGGAAGTCGGATACCCGCAGCTCGACGGGCTTCGAGATTTCCTTCATATATGGTCGGTTTGTGTATATATCCTTGAGACTTTCCCATAAATGTTCCATCTGGGTGGGTGCCAAGTCGCCCTGGTCGGCGTCGAGTTTTGGCGTGATCCGGTTCGACTCGAGGGTTCGGAGCATCTTCAATTCGGCCAATTCACGCCGAGTCTCGTCCAATTGGCGGTCCAATTCCTGTCTCCGATCTTCCTTTCGTATGGCGTCAACGACGGCCGCGGTCGCAAACATGGAGCTGTAGCACGCAGTGAAGACGTCGGCGACCGTCACTTTGCGTGGTCGAGCCGCGGCGGTTGTCACTCTCCGACCGAGGGCGCCAACAGCGGTTTCGCAGACGCGGCATCCGCAGCGGCGAGCCTGGCCGGCTCTCGACCATAGAGACTGCATGATCGATAGTCGTTTCGTGTTCAAGACATCGCTCGTGTGCGATTGAGGTGTTCGCGTTGGCGTCGGCGTCGACCACGGCCGTTGAATTGAGGTGTTTCGCGGGCCCCGAAACAAGAAATTGGCCAGTCACGGATGGTTCGATTATTGGAGTCACGTGCCCTGCACTTCACCCGGCGGCTGTACGGCTACTGGCGCTATTCTCACACCCCACCATCCCACGTGCGTCACTCTCGAGGAGCCCACAGTATCCTCCTCTTTGTAGCTCATCACATTCTTCAGAGAGCAAATACCGATTTGTTTTCTGCTTAGCTTTCCCACACTTTTCGATCTTACCATTATCTCTATACCGGTCGTCATGCTTGCTCTATACCTCACTGCCGACCTGCAAGGGTATGTCAATCGAGCCGACTCACCTGGAGCTTCACTGATGTGAGGGGCAATTTTTGACAGGGTCACCAACTTGCGCCCTGACGATACTCAAGATAACCCCTTCTGGTACATGTTCAAGGTCCAGTGTACCTCCTGTCGCGAGACTCACGCCAATTATGTTGGCATAAACCGATTCGTAAGTTTGAGTTTCTCAAGTTTGTGGTGCAGCAGCTCACTCAGGTCATGCAGGACACCAACGAGATGAGTGGAAGCAGAGGAGAGGCCAATTTTGTCTGGAAGTGCAAGAACTGCAAGGTACAGTGGATCTTTTACTTTCATTGCAATGGTATCTCACATACATTCAGCGAGAGTCATCCGCCTCTATTAAGATGGCACCAGCGCCATACGAACAGACCGAACCGGCGAAGCCTCAAAAGATCATTGAGTTTGACTGTAGAGGCCTCGAGTTCACCGAATTCAAAGCAGAGGTATGATATGTGGTGCTTCGTGTCAAAATATGTACTGATTCGATCTATAGGGAGACTGGCTCGCAGAGGGAGTTGACTCTGGAACCAAGTTCACAGACATTGAGTTGGTGGAAGGCGAATGGTTCGAATACGACGAGAAGTCTAATGAGGAGGTGAGCATCAATGACATTAAGTGGGAGGTTCGTCGTTCGTAAGGTTGCCTGCTAGTTTTGGCCGAGTTGGAGTTGCTTGAGGTGTCTTGGTGCGAGGCTGTCAAGCCAAGGGGGTGAAAGGGAACTGTTGACAGTAGCAGACCATTAGAAGAGAAAGGTGAGCGGTAAAATAGCTAGTTGGCTCTATGGGATCGGTAGATCACTAAAAAGAAAATAGAAAAAACAACACCACTTTTCTCTATTCGCTGCTGCTCTTGGGAGCATCTCTCTCATAAGTCTTGATCCAACTGCAGCTAAAATTACTAAAAAAAGAAAGTTCGACGCCGATCGGGTTCGAACCGATGCTCCCGAAGGAATTAGATTTCACTAGGGTAACTGAGTCAGTTATAAGCATGCAAGAGAGATGAAGATTCAACGTACAGTCTAACGCGTTAGACCACTCCGCCACAGCGCCTTGTTGGTTGGCTTGTCGGCTTTCAGTCTACCTACATATACCTCGTAGTCTGGATCAGGGTCAATGCTGGAATAATGTGGGCCGTCGCTAGTGGGTCATTGATTGTGTAGACCAACCAACTTGCATTACTCACTGGACCCACAACCTCTAAACTGACGTCCATGTCCAGCTTTCATCTGCTCAGAGAGGTTCCTCTATTAAACTTTGAGCCTCACCCAAACTCGAACACCAACTTTCTCAGAGATATCGACCTGCCACCCGCATCCATGACGATGGCGCTCTCAGAGCTTCCAGGGACAATGGACTATCTTACGGATGCTGCACATCTTCTCCGCACGACGGCGCCAGAAACCTCGGCCCATCTCATGGGCCTTCTGCTTCAACAACAGGGAGTAGCGCTATCCGACGTCCAGCGCCAGCATGTGTGCGGAGGCTGTGGTCTCATCATGATACCTGGTCAAGAGGCTACTTTGAAATTTGGTACAAGAAAGGATGTTCCAAAAAAGGCGAAAGGTGCTCAGCCGACAACCAATTCGACCCCCAAGCTCACTCAGGAGCCAAGAGGCCCTTGCAAGACTTTCCACTGCAACAACTGTCAACAGGACACAAAGATACAGCTCCCACCCCCCGGACCTGCTGTGCGACGCAAAGCGGTGATGGCGTCCAGAGTCAAAAAGCCCACTGCCCCAATTGAGACGGCCAAGCCGACTGCGAATGCCAGTAGCAAGAAACGGGCCAAGAACCGCAAGACTGGTCTTCAGGCTTTGCTATCAGGGCAGAAACAACAAGCGGCGAACCCACTGAGCCTTTCTCATTTTATGAAATGAGATGTAGTCGACATAGGAGAAATAGCCCTGGATTTATCACCAGCTCAACTACAACGGCAGATTCTACTCTCTCAAGTTCCGTCTCCCGACGCGGAGGAATCCAGGGCCGCCTTGATCAGTCAGGCGGATGCGCAGCGAGTCCCGAAGATTCTAGCGCCTGCTCCCACTAAAAGTCTGCACTGGAATCGCATGGATGGTGGATCCAATGACATAACCTCAGTTGCCCCTCCAAAAATTTCCTGACCCCTCCATCAGTTCATCACCCAACGACGCTTTTCCAAAGAGTCAGGATTAAACCAAAGAAAATATGACGACCGACGAAGTGAACAAGCTGACTCCTCAGGAGTTCTTCGAGACCATCGGCAGCAAGGTCAAGAACTTTGCGCCCGCCGCTGATGGCGTCGAAAATGCCGAAGACGACGAGCGCGCCGTTGAAGAGATCGAGTCGCTCTGCATGAACTGCGGCGAGAATGTGAGTTGAAACGCTTCCGTGGCCTCGCGCAAAGATAAGAGACTGACCTGTGTATGCAGGGCATCACCCGACTGCTCTTGACCGCGATCCCTTATTTCCGCGAAGTCGTCATCATGTCCTTCTCCTGCGACCACTGCAACCTCCAGAACAACGAGATCCAAGCGGCCGGAACCGTCCAACCCAAGGGAACAAACTATGAGCTGCGCCTGACTGGCCTCGCCGACTTTGGGCGACAAGTTGTCAAGTCTGATACTGCCACTGTCAAGTTCATCGAGCTGGATCTCGAGATCCCGGCTGGGCGCGGCCAGCTGACAAATGTCGAGGGTCTCTTGACGACTGTCATCGACGACCTCGAGATGGGCCAAGAAGCACGCAAGGCGCAGACCCCCGAGCTCTTTATCAAGATTGCCGAGGTCATTGCCAAGGGCCGCGCCATGCTGCTAGGTGACTCATTCCCCTTCCGCGTCTGGGTTGACGACCCTGCCGGAAACTCATTCATCGCCCCCGACTTGAAGGACGGCGTGGGCAAGTGGGAGAAGCACGAATATCCCCGGACTACTGAGCAGAATGCGGCACTGGGTCTCTCTGACTCGGACCCCAGTGCTGGCACGGGCCACAACGAATCTGCTTTCAATGCCGATGGCGATATCATCCCCAACGAGGTCTACGATTTCCCGGCTACATGTCCCGGCTGCATGCACTCGTGCACTACCCACATGAAGATGGTCGATATTCCCCACTTCAAGCAGGTCGTTCTCATGTCGACTGTGTGCGATGACTGCGGCTACCGCTCGAATGATGTCAAGACCGGCGGCGAGATCCCCGAGCTGGGCGAGAAGATCATTCTCGACGTCAAGGACAGTGCTGATCTTGGTCGTGACATTCTCAAGAGCGAGACCTGTGCTCTCGAGTGCCCTGAGCTCAAGCTGCAGGTCAACCCCGGTACTCTTGGTGGTCGCTTCACCACCGTCGAGGGTCTCCTCACACAAGTTCGCAATGATCTCCACTCTCAAATCTTTGAAGCCGACGGCTCTGGCCAGGGTGGTGACTCTCTCGCCGTAGATGAGAAGTCACAATGGAGCGCCTTCTTTGACGGCCTCGATGCCGCCATCCGGGGCGACAAGCCCTTTACCATCATGCTCACCGACCCCTTCGCGAGCAGTTTTGTCCAGCCCCTGGTTGACCCACCGAATCCCGACCCCAGCATTCACCGAGAGAGCTATACCCGCACAGACGAGGAGGAGGAGGAGCTTGGTCTAAAGGATATGAAGCTAGAGAACTACGGGGAGAAGGAGGAGGATAAGAAGGAGGAGGCCGAGAAGAAGGATGTCGAGGGTGAAGAGAAGAGGTAGCGACAGTGACAAGCTTTTTGTTTGAGAAGCCAAATCTATAGACGATGCAATGAGTAAAAGATTTACAAGCCAATCTGCTTTATCTGGGTCCATTCACCATGAGAATAGAACGAACGAGATAGTACTAGGTGTACAGAAAAGTAGTAGAATAACCTCGTGCGTATAATCTGTGAAAGGCTGTAGCAGTGTCTCCTCGGGTTAGACGCTTCTGAGTCCGCTTGATCCCGAACATATGAATGATTTATGTCTAGAAACTAACAAGAAACTCCTCAAACGTCGCCTTGTAAACATCAATGTTTGGCATCTCCCATACGAGGTCTAACTCTAAGAAGGCTCGCAAGACCGCTGTGGGCCAGATCTGCACCGATCGAAACTAACCGAGCATTCTTCGATTATAGAACTCTAGCACAGCTGCTGACCTCTCTACCAAGTGGCAGCTCTGTCAAAGCGGCTGTCTGGGGACGTAGAGGGGCAAGTAAGAGTGTAGAGTTTGAATCAGAGGTTTATAATGGCCACATCGGAGAAACATGACCGACGAGGGCTGTTGCATGGAATCATAAAAACGTGGCAGAGGACAAGCTTGACACCAGGTATAGATCCCAAATCCGAGACATCAACACTATGAATCATACGGCCCTGAATAACGAATGCAAGATGCGTGCCATCAACCTTCACACACGTTGTCGAGAAGGATTCATTCCATCAACTGTGTACGAGGCGTTGTTGTCTTTAGGCATAAACGTGTATTAGGCCAGTTTGGGGCCCATATCTGGGGTAGTCTTTTATCAGAACCCTTGAGATGGTCCTTGTTGGCGAGATAGAGTGTTTTGTTAATGACTACAAATGCCAGGTAGGCATGTTGGTTGCATTTACTCATGTACGAAGCTTCACGCACTCGTGGTAGAATGGCCATCCGGATACCCCTTTGTTTCTATATCTGAATGTCTACCCGCCAAGTTAACTAACCCCTTGTAAACAATTTGCAAAACGAGCTATAAACATGTTGCCCGTTAATAAATCAAGAGACTGGATCCTACAACATGTCAGAGCGGGTAATGCCAAGTCAACTCCATAAATGTTTACCCCAGCCCTGCCTCGGCGTGGAGTTGGAGCTGGCGGGAACTATGAACATACCGAGCTGATATTCTCGTAGCGCAGTTCAACGGCCACGCCAAGAAGCTGCTGCGCGAGGCCCAACGTGCTAGGGTCAAGTTCAATGTTGATGTTGTCAAGGAGAAAAGAGAGTTGATATAGGCGAATTTGAAAGAGATTATTCCCATCCATGACATTGCTGAGGCTTGAAAGAGGCCATGCATGGGGAAAGATGAACTAGAAAGTCTTGTCTACAATAATCAAAAGCATTTTATTCACCTATATTCACCTGGTATCTGTGGCTCAATTCGTTCTGATGCACCACACCAGCCTTTGGCTCTTCTCAAATTTACTCATCTTGGGATAGGGGCGTCGTGTTCCAATGTATATTCAACTCGTGTTGTGAGCGTATTTCTAAATTGAATAATAAACAGCCTAAAGGAGGTGAATGATGCTATACCGATCTTTTACGTTTAGCAGGTTGATTCATTGATATTAAAAACCAATACAAGTAAGTGTCTTCCTCGTTCTAGTTTCGAGAACTCTCGGAGTCTCGGTCCTCTGGGTTTTCTTCCTTATCTGGCAAGTAAGCTTTATACCTAATGGCTTTACAATCTGCCTCGCAGGGAATGTTAAGAATGCCGCTTTCATATTTCAACTAGGTGAAGCCTGAGTTGGTACAGCCATTGAATATCACGTCAGTATCAAAACACACTTCTGAGAACAACTCATGATTTCCATTGTTCAGTCTTGAATTTTTCAGACATTAAAACACACATTTGAAAAGTCGTCGCGGTAGCGTTTCTGTGCGTGAGCTTGTTGGTATTGGTAGTTTCACTCTTTATCAAGTTGGTTTTGATACTCTCACTTACTTCTCAATGGCTCTGTATAAAGCCGAGGTACATATGTGGGTCATAATTGAGCAACTTGGTACCCTCTATAGCTTTTCCCATGCAATGTTCCAGCTTTATAGGGCTTTCACTTCTCGTATCGAGAACTTATCAAAGACAACTAAGGGGGTGACAACGCGTAAAGTGTATTTTCTTTGACTTCCGTGTCCATGTCGCAAACTGCTTTGCTCGGGAGAAACGATGGATTGTCAACGGCTTTACGCACACGAATCTAATCTGTTCAGGTGGTTGACAATCATGATATCCCTGGTCTATATTACCTCAGCACAAATGCATGCCGCATCAGTAGTCACGAGCGACGGGAATACGGCGATCTTGCTCCCTTGGCGCCATTATCAGGTGCAATATAAATCATTCATAAATTCATTCCGCTTGCGCGCTCCCCATGGTATACATAACGCCACCAGTCCACCGCATTACTCATGATCCCGATCCGAATATCCCGAGTTGCCGCAACACTTTGGGCTGCGTGTACGGTCGCTCATGGGCCGGCTCAAACTCATCCCGCTCAACTCCTGCAAAGCCGCGCTGCACTTGATACGGAAACGATCCATCCTCGCCTCCGAATGGATTCGGCCCACGGCCGTAAACAAAGGCCTCGGCTTCTTCACTAACCCAAACCGCTCTGCCGGATCTCTTGGTGTCCAAGGCTACGCCGATGGTGATCCTGGGCCTGTCTTGTGCATCTCGCTCACGCCAGCCCAGCTTATCCCGCATGTCGGCGAGGAGGCCCCTGTAGTGACCCCTGTGTTCTACAAAGTGAAGGAAGCTGAGCTCGACCGACCGTACTGTTGCGGGGAGCGCAGATAGGAAGGAGACCACGTCGTCCTGAGTTACCAAGAAGCCAGAGAGTCCGAAGTGCTGTAGCCGGGACCACCGCTCGATGGGGAAGATGGAGTGCAGGGAGTTGAAGTGCTTGATGGAGCCTTCGACCTGGGCTGCCGAACCGTCTGGGTCCTGTTCAACGTTTGTGTGTAGGCTGATGTGTTCCAGATCTGTCGCCTCAGCGAGCGCACGTCGCAGGTATCCGCTGCGATAGGATACCCATTCCTGTCTTTCCAACCCGCCGACGAGAAGAGACAGGTCGAGACGGCGGAAACCAGGCCGTCGCAGCGTCGAGACAAGATCATGATACTCGTCGCAGGGTTTATCAAACACGTGACAGTTGAGTCCAGTGTTTAGAAGACTGACGTCAAGGATAAGGTCTGTGATGCGATGCCGTGACTCCATCTGTGCCAGCACCTGCGTGATGATGCGGAAACCTCGCCATTGATTCTTGATCTGCTCAGAGTCGTCCCACTGCGGCGCCCGCGGCGCTTGATCTTGATCTCCCGCAAATGGCCAACCTCGAGGCTGAGGATAATTGAAGCCATATGGCAGACTCCGGATCAGGGGTGTATCGTAGAGGGGAGTGAACAAGAAGCCATGGGCTGCGGGTGTGAGGGTGATTCTTTTCAACGAGGGAAAGCGCTCGAGTGCGTATCTTTGTTAATGACTATTGTCAGCTTTCCAGGTCTGGATCTGTGTGGTGACATGGGATCGAGACTCACCTTAGGGCCTCGGCATCGGCCCCGGATGCCAAGACTTGGCGCTGCTGTCGTAGCAGCGCTTGATAGTACTGCCATGACTCTAGAGGCGGCATCTGCGCAGCGAGCTGCTTCTCCCGGGCAGCATGGTCTGGTCGATCGACGTCAAAGCCCCTGCGAGACTTGATCTCAAAGACGTTGTCATCGCGGGCCATGGTGAACCACCGCGGCGGACTCTGTCCCGAAGAGCCCAGGGACCCAAAGCCGCCAAGCCGCCGGGGTTCCGGGAGGTCGGTCCAGCGCGAATCATCCCAGACGAGCTCGGTGACTTGGCTGCGGAACGTCTCGTCATCTGCAATGGCGCGCAGGACCTGGATGTCGCGCTGGTTGGCACTTATAAAGACTCGTTGTAGGCGAAGACGGGCGATGTCGCGCATGAACCTCGACGTCAACCGGAGGTTCTTGACATCGCGGTTGGGCAGTTGCGTAAAGACGATGTGCAGAAGCTCGGGAGGGAGACAGTAAAGCGACTGCAGAGGTTCGAGGGAAGGCGAAGAAGCCATGGTAAAAGAGCGGTTCTTTTTCCTATTCTGAAGAGGCCACGGGGAGAAGGGCTGAGATCGTCCATCGTCCATCGTCCATCGTCCCGACAAAGACTTCTTTATTTAATCTTATCAGATCGAGCTAGAAGAGCCTCGACTTCTGGTCTCGAACCTGCAAGAGCAAGAGCGCCAGATCGCAGTGCCTCGGGCTACGGAAAAGACGGCTTCTAGCGAGAGGTCTAACGTAACATGCCACCTCGAGGTCCACCGCAGCTGAAAAAAATAGTAGCTCATGGAGCGCTCTAGGCAATCCGTGTGATTGATAAAGGGCCGCTATTGGGAGGCAAAAGGGACAGCACCTTCAGCGCCGCAACACATAACGCGGGCCTGAGGCCTGGATCTGTAATGGATGCCCGATCTTGCAGGTGGCCAGGCCTTGATCCCTGCTGGAAGAACTAACAGAACTAACTAAAACTATCTAGATGGATAGATACCTTATTTGCGCCGGCCACGGGTTGATCAAGATCAGTCGATATTGTGCTTTGTCTATCAAGGGGCACACAAAGGGTCCGAGCAGAGTATAAGGCTTCACTAGAACTTGAGCTCTGCATATGTCAACATCAGCATCAAATACACGGGGATAGCTTCATCTTTCAGCCAAGGACAGAGGGAGACCCATCCAACTATCAGCGAGTAGACCACTCTGATCTCTCGTCCTAACTCGTCCCATAAATCTATAATTTACATACGTAACGATCTCCATGCATTCTCTGTTACATCTCCACTGGCAAGCAAATATTTGAATCATCTTGTTGCGTCACGGTGATGTCGCTCTAGCCAAAGTTGTGAGCAACATCGCCAACTTCATCACCATCCACATCAAAGACAACTCATGAGATCTCACGAGCCATGTCAACTGACTCTGTTCTGAGTGAGGGTGCATTTCCAAAAATGCCGCAAAAAGGCAAAAAAAAAAGTATTGTTTTGCCGTCAGCAAGACTCGAACTTGCGTTTTCAGTGCTTTAAACTAGCCACAAACTGATGTACTGACCCCTATACGATGACGGCCTTTCAACTTTGATAAAATTCTTTAGCTTTAACTTTGACTAAGTCCCATAGGCCCCCACTTCAGCTCTCAACAGGTAGAGTTCACCAAGATTGACATGGCCTTACTGAGGACATCTCGGTCGCTTTGGAAAGTCAACGTCTGCAGGGCATCATCGCAATCATAGAAGTTGGCCTCGAATCCTTCCTCAGCTGCCACTTCCCCGTCTGCATTCTCGACCTCGGCAATGTACCACCAGATCAACTTGACGCTGGCCCCCTCTTCCAGTTCACGGATGGACAGCATGAAGGGCTCCTCGAGATCCGAGTAGAGTCGTGGTCGATCAGACACATTTGCAGCCTCGCCCATGGCTGGAGCACGAGTTGGCATGGTGATAGGAAGCAGTCGGCATTTATACCCCGTCTCCTCTTGGACTTCGCGGAGGGCAGCCTCCTTGCGGGACTCGTTGCAGTTCCGCCGTCCTTTGGCGAGGAGCCATTCGGACGTGGCCTTGCAGTGTATCAAGCATACTCGTGTCGGCGCAGAACGCAGGTCGAAGACGATCGCGCCGCAGCTTTCGACAAATTTGCTGGACGTGTAGTTGGTCGTTACAAAACGGGACGTCGCCATCCTGCCTTGGGTTGCTATTAGCCACGTGTGGAAGCCAAAGATTGAGACAGCTTTACAATCTGCAATGATGCGATTGACGAGTTTCTATTGCAGTAAGAGGGAAAGTCTCTGATTTGAGGCCTTCGATAAGATATCCATGGACGCGAGTGAGGCAAGTATTAGGCAGCCACGGTAGGCAGCCAAACGATGCGCAATACGGTGAGACCAAGTAGAATACGCTCCTTACCATCTCAGATTCTCAATGAGTTGAGCATTATTTCTGTGTCACATGTATGTGACGGATCTATTGCTATTTACAGGTTTGCAACCCAGACAAAGTCCTGCTCCAGATGGCCTATTTATTACAGCCTCAGCATTAGGAACTCAATCAGAAACCTATCCGACACTTGTATCAAACCTTTCACGTAAGCTCTGTTCTTTTCTTTCTTAAAATACGCCAGACTTCTCTACGACGACAATCAGCATGGTCTTTCGTGCCTAGGATAGTTCTCACAAGTCTTGGTCCATTACCACAACTTGGCTCACACAGCGACCCCCACCCATCACATCACCAGAAACGCGCATAGCAAACAAGCCCCCCGTTCTCGAACCTCTAGCCTCCAACACTCACGCCAGCCACTTTCACACCTTACAGGCATGTTGCTGCAAACTGGCGTTCTAGACCCTCCGCTAGCGGAACCCGGTCATTGGTCAACCACTTATCACTCAGCTACGGCTGAAGAGTATCCCACGTTTATTGCTTCTTTCAAAATTGGGAGCGCGTGGCCATCAAGAATAGTTCCCTTGGTTCTTGGCAGACATTCGTGGGTGTGTCAAGACTTGGTGAGATGTGACATCTCCAATAGCGCAAACCTCGCGACACATGTTGATCCCATCGTTAGACTATCCTGCCATAGCAGCTCAGAAACGTTGAGTTACATCACCCAACTCCTCCTATCCTGATCCCAACTCGTCAACCATCGTGACATCCATGCTCTGCCTCAACTCAACTCGGATAACAGACACGTCACTCAAGCAAAATGTTCACTTCGCACTTGTGAGGATCAAAAGTCTCAAGCATTGATTTCTGGCGCGTACAGTAATTACCAACTCATCCTCACACCGGGTATATCAAGCAACACACCCAATTCCGAACACCGCCCACTCCGTTTCCGTAAAGTCCAGTCTTGACTAAACCCACCCGTTCCAACTCCCTCGACCATGGCCTGACCTGGCCCTGAGAGACAGATTGACAAAGGAAAAGAATACAAGAAAGAGAAATTAGCAAGAACGTCATTCTAGTGTGAGACGAGTCCTTTTTTTTTTGTTGACCCCTGGAACTTCTTTGTTGCCGCAGTGGTCGAGACTTTGGTGACGAGAACCTCCCTCATGCGCCTATACCGTACAAAGAAGACAGTCTAGGGAAAGCAGTAACAGTTGCGAAAAAGACAGCGAACAAGTATATTAGAGCCGTCATAGACGACCAGTAGGCGAGATTCGAGAATGCCGGTTCTCATCTCTATTCAAGGATGTTTCGTGTATAGATCCGTCAGGCGTGATTGCGAATAAGCTCAATTGAGAGGCTGTCGAAAAGTGCTAAGCAGGGCAGGTGAAGGCGCCAGAGACCAAAGGTGTGAATCGGGGCCAGTTGTCTCTTCGTGTATTAGAAAAACGACGGCTTCGTGAGGACGCGGTATTCGACAAAGTCCTCGCCGTCGATGCTGATAATGGTGCCCTGGGATACCAACTTGCCAGTAAAAGGGCCGTTGGCCTTGCGCTCATACTTGACACCGTTGTAGATCTTTGAATCGTCAGGGCCAGCCTTCAGTCGGAGGCTTTCCTGACGCGCCCAGACCTTGTTGAGGCGTTGCATCTCATCCGTTTCGTGGAATCGCGTCCGTCCGTTGACAGCCGCGGCAGGGATGGCTGCTGCAGCGGCATTAGCAGCATCGGCGGCAGCGGCAGCAGCTCGCTCTCGGTTGGCAGCGTGGCGGTCGGCACGTCCTTGTGCAGCTTCAACGCGAGCAATCTCGCGGCGGGCGAGAGATGAGGTTCGTTCGAGGGCATCGCCTCCCTGTGCCTTGTTTGCGGCCGGGCGCGGCTCGACCCGGGGTTCGGCCTCAACGGGCATCTGGCGGCTAGGTCGATTCTCTGTTCTGGCAGCGTTTTCTGCCCTAGCAGCCTCGACACGTCGGCTTTGGCGAAGCTCATGACCCCCAAAGCCTGTGCGTCCGTTTTGCTCAGAGTCGTCAAACTCCTCGATCATGGGAGGGCGAGGCAACGCAGGTGCGATAGATAGAGGAGCGGCAGGCTTGAAACTCGTTCCGGCGACCCTGGCCTGAGCCTCGTATACGGCCTTTGCCTCGTTGCCAGCCCGCTCTTCGGCGGACTCGCCGTGATCTATCTGCCACTGGCGAACACGACAATACTCCTTAATCTCATTTCGCTGAAGATGTTGCAGATGAGGCTCGAATGCGACCTCCTCGTATGCGATCCAAAGTGCGCCGGCGCCTTGGGGGAAATTGCCGTCGACGAAACGTCCGTCCCGTGTCTCCCGCACCAGCTTGACTCGAAACATGTCGTTCTGCCCCAATATACCGTAAACCGCATGTCGATCCATGACATCGGACTCTGCCGACTTTGCCCAGTGCCCAATAAGAATGCGCGTAGGTCGAGTTCCGTTCAGGGGATCGATGACGTTTCGCACGGGTTGCGGTCCCCCGGGCGCTGGTTGGATAGGAGTGTGCTCAACGAGTAGGCCATTTGTAGGGGCAGGGTTAGCAGTTGCGAAGCCTCCGCTAGTTCTTCGTCGTTTAGGGTCGCGGCTGGGTAGAAGGTGGTCTGGGAGCTCTGGGCCATAGGCGATCTGAGGCGGGTTGGTGGCGTTTTCAGCTGTAGGGTTCGACTTGACTCGTCGAATAGCCTCTTTAACCGCAGCCTTATCAGCGTCGATGCGCTCTTCCTCAGTGGCTTCACTGCCCGCTGAGTCCGCCCGGACTCTCACAAACTCTTTGACTTGGAAATGATCCAGACCCACAAGATACTTGTTGAAGACAACTCGCTCAAAAGTAACCCAGCTGCCACCAGGGCCCGGCGGTAAGGGATACTCCTCCGGTACTGGATCACCAGCAAGGGTGATGGGCTGAATGCGGGTTCGAAGACGTTCGCGAACATCGATAAAACCAATGACGGCATGCTTGAGGTTTTCCACGGGGGCGGGTGAGTCTCTCCAGTAGCCGATAGTGACACCCTTCACGCTTCCCAGGCTTTGCCTGGCAGGCGCCCTCGGTTTCGTGGGGGCTGCGGCTGGTGCCTTTTCCTCCGGTGCAGCCTTGGGCGGTTCAATCTTGCTCTCGCTCAGATCATTGAAGAGTGAGGTGCGCTTCCGCTTGGGATAATGGGAGGTCACGGGCTCATCGTCTGCATCAGCCATAGTTTCGTCCTCGGGGTCAGATACTGTGCGGAGAGGCGAGGACCTGCGGACACCGTTGACACGCTCCCCGACAACTATCTCGTCTTCGAGTTCGTTAAATTCCACGCCCGAAGGCGAGTGAACTGTGCTGGCTGGCTCACTTAGTTCGCTCTCAGCATCGGCTTCCCCAAATGATACCTTGCGACCGTTGACCTGCCTGAGAGTTCTTGTTAGCTAACGTCCGTCAAGTGTATGCAGCAGCTGAAGGAAATATCTTTGAGGGAACAAATACAGTAGTTGAATGTAATAGTAGTAATAAAACACGTAGTGGTTGCCCGAAACTACTCGGTCACGTGAAGATATGTGTAGGGAATAGATGAGGTGGATAGTAGAAGCAGACGAAGAGTCGAATGCGTTGCCAGAGTGGAGTTGTGTCGGGGTAATCAAGACGAGAAGTGGTTGCAGGGACAAAAAGTCAGTGCGAAAGGATTACAAGATTGCCAGGTTGTGAAACAGAGAGAGAGAAGTGAGGAAGGAATCAGGGTACCTAAGATCCTCAAGCTCGGGAAGAGAACCCATAGTTCCAAGGGCAGAGGCAGAGGAGGAGGCGTGTTGCACAACTGTCGGTAACGAGACTGCGACTGGGGCCACGCCCAAGGGTGTGGGGGAAGGTATTCTTGGCTTCAACAGACTGGCTGTGGCTTTTGGGAGAGAACAGGGTTCAAAGGAGGAAAAAGAGTTGAAGATCGAAGGGGTTGAACAAGGCAGAGTTTTGTGCAAGACTGAGAGGTGCAGAAAGAGGATGAAAAGTATGGATGGGGAAGGAAAGAAGATTTGAGTTGTGGAAATGCAAGAAATGCATTTCAGGATAGAAAAAAAGCTTGCTGGCAAGTTGTCACAAATGCCAGTTGTGGCAGTGATTCAGCCCGTTGGGCAACTGTTGACAGACCGCTTGGCATAAATGTTTCCCTCTTTTTTTCTGACCGACAGTGATTCAGCGTCACCAAGGTACTTTGGGTACTTTGGGCGACAAGACAAGTTGCATGGACAAGAGACAGTCCAAGTCAGGCCAGGTGCGGTCAAATAACAA
This sequence comes from Fusarium zealandicum, assembly GCA_013266195.1. Lineage (NCBI taxonomy): Eukaryota > Fungi > Ascomycota > Sordariomycetes > Hypocreales > Nectriaceae > Fusarium > Fusarium zealandicum. The sequence goes on from JABEYC010000282.1 coordinate 64,293, forward strand.
GTTCGTGTTGACGAATCGGGAAATGCCAACTAGGCCATGACCCTGGGCTAAAGCCACGCCACTCACTCAATAGCTCACTCACTCACTCACTGGCTGGCTGGCTGAGGACGCGAAGAGATGATGGCGAAGCAGATGCAACACCACAATACAACTGGGCTTGGACAAGACTGAAAAGACAACGGGATACAGAGAAAAGTAAAGGATCAAGACGACAAGAAAATCAAAGACTCACTTTGGTGAAGTAGTCACTGTCGGTTGAGTCGCGGCAGCTGGCGATGTCTTATTCACGATACCATTTGCGGGTGCGGGCGCAGGTGATGGTGCGCGATCGTTGATGACAGGGGCTGGTGTTGATGCGCCTGGAAGTGGTGATCGCGGCGCCGAAGCTATCGAGACGGGCCGAGGAGCTGGAGTTGACGATGCACCTAGAGAACTATTTGCTGGCGCCTTGTCCTTGTTGCTGTCCGGAGCTGGACTTGTCGTCGCATGAGCAGGAGCGCGTGCAGATTCTGGCGTAGGAGCACGAGTTGGCGATGCTGGTTTTGCCAGGGCTGTGAGCGCTGGCGATATTGGCTCAGGTGGCGCAACTTGCGGCCTGGGTTTGTCGCCGTTGGCGTTGTCCATGACGCGACGTGAAGAATGCTGGGATGGATGATACTGGACGCGGAATAACTCGATAGGTGTCGAGATGGGGGAAATTGCTCTCAAGCTGAATTCCACGAGGCCTCGAGGATCCAAGACAGCGTTGGCGCGTTTTGGAGTTAAGTTTGGAGTAATTAGGGGAGTTGTAGAAAGAAAGAAGATCCGCGTCGGCGGTCGCAAATCGACAGTTGGTTAGGGTGAGAAAGCAGGAATGGAGAAGGTAGGCCGACACCCTGGTTGGCCGAAGATCTGGATTTCTGGAATCTAGAGAGCCGGGGCCAGGGCTAAAAGCAATAAGCGCAGAGTCCAACTTGGCAGATGATATTGGACAGACCAGAAAGAGGCTAAAGGAGGTTCCCGGGTTACGGGGCGGCCAAGAACACTGTTGGGGGAGGACTCGGGTATGTATGGCTAGGGGTGGGTG
>JABEYC010000283.1:0-59779 GCA_013266195.1 Fusarium zealandicum
CTCTATATACATTGTGGAGCTATTATTCTGTTAACCTTTAGCTATAGCACGTGTGAGATCTCTTTAAATTAAGCTACTTGTTACCAATCCCTTGATTTATGTATTATTATCTTATATCTCTGCTCTTCCTCGGTTTAAAATACACTTTACGTTACATATATATCTATAGTTATAAGAGTATAACATAATCGAGTCATCCAGCTGGTACACCATCCAAGAACTCGCCCAACCAAGTCTGAAACGTTGTATTAATCCACTTTCCAATCACCCTCAAAGCAGAAAGAAGCTGATATAGCCCTAAAAGAGTCGCTGTGTCCCCGATCCTCACCGACTGGTCCAGAAGTAACTGTGGTATATCTCAGTGAATCAATGTCAAAATAGTATTCACAGCAGACTTACAATCTTGTCCTTGCCATCCACAGCAAACATCGCGGTCCAAACATTGCCATGAACCTGAATAACAGGTACAGCAATAGGTCCCTTTGTCGATTTAACAGCACGGAGGCGTTGAAACCATGCTGCAGTCCATATCCCCAACTGAACGTGGCTTCGATCTACCACCCCAGCTGACGTCTTGGTCTCGATGAAGACGGGTGCAGGGCGTTGAGATAAAGCATCATACATCGTATGGTTAATAGTGGGGTTTTGTTGTTTCGTGAGAAACCCTTTGATCTTCCCTTCTAACGTGTCATCAGGTATGAGAACAAGTGCAAAATCGACCATTTTATGGACCGATGATTCAGGCTCTGCCCACGTCCCTGTGTCATCGCTAAGAATACTCGACTGACTTGACGCTGCACTAGATGATACTGATGACCAGCCTTGATCTCGAGACCTGGGTCGAAAGTCTTTGATGATCTGTGCGTTGGTAATCGTTTCTGCCCTTGTTGAAGAAATAGAGGAAAGAGCCAGTTTGAGGATGGGGTAGTGGACTTGTGCATTCCACGCTGATTCTCCCTTGGTCATGGTGGTTGCCTCGGCAGCTTCGGCGAGAATATTCTGAATTTGTGTGTGCTGTTGACGCAACTCTTCATCTTGCTCCGGGTCGTCATTCCCTTGCCACATTGACGGTAGAACTCTCGCATGTTTGATTGCATCTGCGCCCATGATACGCTTAAGATTTGGTGGTAGTATTGCTTGTTTCTCGATGACCATGTAAAGCTCGTCAAACAAAGGTTGCACATCCGCAGGTAATGCAGCAGTCAGATCCGGCGGATTGACAACGTGTATCGGCGGATCCAACAGTTTCAAGCTCGCTGTTGTTGTGTGTCTTTTCGATGGCGATCTACGCCGTCGTTTTGATGGCGATGGCGACGACCTGCGGCTTGATGGTGGATTAAAAGCAATATCTCTACGCAGCAAGTGTTGATATCGAATATCTGTGAGTGATTGAGGCGTTGATTCAAGATCCAAAGGCTCTGTGGCGAGCCGCTTGGACGAACTTGACATTGGACTGATGAGAGGGCCTGACGTATCGGCGTCGTCACGTTTCCGCTTACGCGATGCTTCTGGCTCTTGGTCTCGATGAATGGCAGTGTCTGGGATGTCGCTGAGCCAGGCTTCTATTACTAAGCGGCCCATGCTACTCTGGCTGTTGATATTAGTCGAGATGATGGTGATGGTGATGATGGCGATCACAGTGTCGATGGAGTTGATGGCGTCGCTAAACGTAATGGTGATAATGGTAAGATTGTTTTGAAGTTGTTGCGGGGCAACTCATAGTGTCATCTGCAATCCTATCACGATAACGATAACAGGATAGGCCCACTATAACAGCGTTGGTCAATCTGGATTGGCTGAACCTTGGTACGATATAAAAATACAAAGTCCACATAGAATATGAAGAAAATTAATGTTAGTACCTCTTAAATTACTGATATAACGCCCCCGTTTAATGGAGAATCATTACTAAGTATCAAAACCACTTAGATACACAGATTCACCCGTGAACCTCTCCGACTGCCCAACCAAGCCTCAATTTTAGTAGCCGAGACAGATCAGTAGACCCATCCGAGCGAATACCAAATTCACCAACATCCCTCAGTATGTCATCAATGTAGTCCCCCGCGGCAGAAAGGTGTAGGATATGCGCGATAGCACGGTGGACAGCAAGCAATCGAGGCGACGGTGGATCAATACTCTTGTCCTCCGTAAGGAAAAGAGCTCGAGTGACTGGGACATCTTCTGCAAGGCCAGGCGGTAGAAATGTACCTATGCGATATGTATGCAGCGTGTCTCCGATAGGCTCAAAATAGACACGAAAGTCACCAAAAGACATATGATGACTTAAAGTCAGAGTTAGAGCATTAGACGGACGATCAATATCGACCCCCTCAATCAAGTGGGCAACACCGCTGTCAAACATATTAAGTATGGCCAGTGCCGCTACTTTTGAAGAGTCCTGTCGCAGTCAGCGGGAGTGAGATCGTGAGGCTCAGAATTCTTACCAGCTCTTTAGAAGAGTTAAGCTGGGTGAGAGAGTGTGGAAGGACATGTGCAACCTCCAGATAGTCAAATCTTTGCTCAGGATCAGCCAAGGGAACGCCGTCTTGATCAACAGCCTTGCTCCCGTCATGTTGGAACCGCTTCAGAGCTTCAGCTTTATCAAACTTGCGTGAGATAACACAGCGATGCCGGTCGCGTATGAGGCAGGCACCTCTCAGACTGGCTAGGCGCTCTGGCGTCCCAGAAAAGACATGGCCCTGGCGTTGGGTTTTCGCGACAGCTGAGTGAGATGAAGGTGTAGGTTGTGGTGTCTTCTTGGTTGATGCTTTGACTGCTGAGATGTTAGTGGTAGGCCGGGATATCGCTTCAAAGTGGGACCATACGGGGGAGAAAGAAGTTATCGATCAGATAGTCGGCGAATTCATACAAGTGGGACTGCATCTCGAGTCGGTATGTGACGTCTTCAAAATTGATATCCTCTTCAGATGAAATTGATAATTTCAAAAAATCAAAAGCAGCGATCAAAACATTGTCTTTGGACACTTGGCTGATGGAATACTCGTACGTAAGGCGGACAAGTTTCACCCTATCGTACTGGTCTGGACCTCGTTTATTGTCATTGCTATCAAAATAATTGATAACCTGATAAAACCGACGAAGAGCGGAGACACGGTGAGCTTTAGACAACGTTTCTCGCAATGAGAAGTCGATAATGCCTTCTAGAGACGATTGATGACGATGAAGTGGAATCGCGGGCGACGCCATCTTGTGACGCACGTTGGGTGATGATGTTGAATTTTCTTTGTTTCGATTGTTGTTGCAATGAAAAGTATAGAGGAAAGAGTGAAGAGATGTGATGATGATTTGAGAGCTAGGAACTCCTCAGGTGTGGCCTTGACGGGTGCAGGCGAGCATGGGATGCAGGTGCCTCAGGCATCCACAGCACAAAAGAAAGCGGGTCGAGCCCAAAAGGCCCAGGATAAATAATGGACCGCGCCCCTAATTACTGTTGAGCCTACCTAATTCTGTAGGCCGTGGAGCACCGAGGCTGTGAGTTCGAATCCTGCTTATGGGAAAACGGCCAAATCCATAAGAGATTTTGGGTCAATACCGGAGGTACCAATAGCTAGATTAGTCAGAGCTAGAGCAACATTCCGCCCGGGATAAATTCCTGACGAAATGGGGGGCGTGTCGTACTAGATATAAGCCCTATGTACTCTGTTGTAACTGCATTTGCCTCCACGTCGACACCGCAGGACTTGGAATCCATCTAATCTATCAGGGTGCGAACACTGCTCCCACGAGACACATTGCGAGGACGAATTGATTGAAAATGACCACGACGCATTCAACGACAACAATGCATCCGAGGCCGAAAGCAACTGCGCTGCGCCAGGGAAGACTCGGGAGTTTACATGTCCAGACACGAGATGCGACAAGCGGTTCATGAGAATGACCCGCTTAGTTGCTCACTTTGGGAAAGAAACGGAAGACGAACTCAGATGAGGATACCTCGCTGGCCTCCTTTGATAGCTAGCCTCGCGATTCACTTACCAATCGTGCGGTCGAGGGCCCTCGAACGCATCCCATGGAACCAGGAGACGCAACTACCGATACGCCTATAGTGCAACCAATACTAGCATCTTCTGTTCCAAATAACACCGACACGCCTAACGCGGATTTCTCAGGCGATCCAGCCTCGTCGTTACCCACTATCGTGATGCCTAACTATTAGCCTACGCGTAAGATCGCTCCAATATTTCATAGCACCACTATAACTTCAACCTATAAAATAGAAGAGCAGTACGATCCTCAACTTAGTCCACATCCGGCGGTGATAGTGGCCAATGACTATTGTCCACCCGTCGACTCCCTAAGCATAGCTAGGTCGTCCAGCTTCTCGACTACTCAACTAGGATCCGCTCTATCTATCAACGTAGGAGAAGACCGTTCCTTTGGTTCTTTCCAACTAGCCGTATTTTCAAGCTTATTATCATCTCAGAAGATTGCGCCAATATTTCGTTATAATACAATAACCCCAACCTACGATTATAGACAGCAAGCAGGACAACTCGTCCCAATGGTGCATAAGAATCCGGAACCATGGGGCACATTATATTTCGGTATAATAACCACTCAGGCTACAAATAAGGCCGCTCAAAGGCAGGCATATGTTCTTTTAGCAACTCTCTGCCCTTCTCCTATCCATACTATATCCTACCAAATCTGCTCCGTGATGCGGGGCATATCTACCATTGATCTTGAGATTTGCACTTTCCATTTCAGTGACCGTATGCTTCAGCCGTGCCGTCAACTCCATCGGATGCCATGCCTTCACTGCCTCCTTTGTCCCAACAGCAAACGTGATCGCCGTACCATTTGCAACTTGGAAGGCGACGCGAGAGCCGTGGATAGTGCTGTATCTGATATTAGGCGAGAGGCTGATGGATGTTGAGATAACCTACAAGCCGCCATGGTCGAGGGCTTCTGTTTCGGGTCTGATGCCGAGTTCTTTTGAATGCGTTCGAGCAACCGCCAACAGGGAATTTGCTGCCTCGACAGGTTTCAGCCAGTGATGGTGAGAACCAGGCCAAAGGTGGATTTTGGATTGCCTGCCCCAAAGCATGATGATGAGGGTTTGCATTTCGGAATCGGGAGCGCTCTCGAAGGCGCAGGCTTGACGAGCAGGTCCAATAGACCCATAAATTCCCAACGCAGACCAACTGAACGAGCCAATGTCAGATCATGATGCATATATACATAAACAACCAATACTCACTTGGTGGTCCAGGACGTTTTCTTTGCAAGATAGCAAACCGCGCCGCGATGCGAAAGCAACGCCATCATCATCCATCTGCTGGACGCGTTGTGCTAGCATACCATCGTGTACTCCAGCATTCCTATATCAGGAAATGTGCAAAGAGACAGGGCCAGCGCTTGGCTATAACTGACTGATGTTCTTCTTCTTTATATATCGCCGGCTACTCACTGCGCCTTCAAGTTACGCATCAACCATAGGAAACGGAGTGAGGTAATAAACTGTCAAGCTTGCGATGTTTTGACTGTGCAGTAATGTAATTTCTTCGACCCCATTGTTAGGGATTGTCAGTGAGCTTGGCGAGTTTCCAGTTGACGTCTGCTAGGAACGCACGACAGTTCAGGGGCGTTATGTAACTATCGAGAACGTCATTGTGAGCCCAGTCCACGTCTTTAGTATCGGAGGAGTCAAGGTCGAATCCCTCGACTCGCCTTCTTTTGTGCACCCCCACGTCTATCCTATAAACATTCTCCCCATCTTGTGGCAGCACTTGTGAGCCCGCAGCCCTGTCGGCTGGCCCGTCCTGGTTGGATCGCGATCTTTTAGATGGATCCCCGACTCGGACAAGGGACACGTCGTCTCGTCCGTCGTGTCCTGGTGTCATCGGGAGGTCACTGCGTGACGTGAACGGGGAGGTCGTACCCGATGTAGCCGTCCTGCTTGCCGGGGGAGGCGCAACGAGCTCGTCAGAGGGCATCGTGGCAGCCATGTTCTCGATACAAGACATTTCATAGTGATGGCGGAGAGCGTTGCGGTCAACATAATCGGGAACCCGGGCTTCAGCACCGTGGTACTCTGTTAAAACGTCGTAGGGAACGAACGCGCGTATGAGAAGCGTCTCGGGATGGATGGACAGGAGTCGTGCGTCAAAGAGCTCATGTAGATGGCTCATCAAGAGAATGCCGTTGGAAGCGGACCATGTCTGTACCCATGCATTTCGCAGTCTTTCGAGACTCTGCTCGTTGTTCTCGCTGTCGCACGGGTCGGGATAGAGATGGTAATGCTGCTGAGGCACGATGTGACATGCTTGGAGGGCGGGTCCGATTGCTGGACTAATGCACCATGATTTGCCTTTTCCAGAAACGGCGCAGCGGCCTGCCCCTACTAGACACGCAGCCCGGAACTGCGAGATGGTCTTTCGAGCGTGTTCGGGGTTGACGTTCATATTCGGCGGTGCTACCATGGCGGAGACAACTTGTTCGTCTTGTGGCCCATCTCTGGTAGGTGACGCGGAGCCCGACGCAGGTCGTTTTGGAGACTGGGAATCAGTTCGAGTTCTGGCATTTCGACGCAGTGGTATTCGTGCGATTCGGGGATCGGGTGACGGCTTCTTTGGTGCAAGATAACGAGGTTCGGGGCGACGAACGGGGCGACGGATGTGGGTAGCGCATCGAGCTAGAGAGAAGAGAAGTGGTCAGTACTAACAAATACAAACAGCCAAGAAGAGTGTGGACCTCTTAGATGAGCATCTAATGGTGCGTTGGGGGAGAGGTCGCATCTTGAATGGCGAACTAGATGATAGCGCGTCATGGCTCGTTCGTGTGGATCGCGATATGGCAGACTGGGGACTTGAATGTCCAGGTGCAGATCCGTGACCAAAGGGGGGCATAAAGATGACCCTATCGAAGGCTGGCCCCGGTTTACCAGGCCAAATGCGATGCCATCCCATGCATCTTGGCCGTTTTGGGCGTCCGGAAGCTCGAAACAAAGACGCAGCTCATCAACAACGTCGCGAAAAGTCAAGAACCCATTGCAGTGATTCTGGAAAACGCCAGCAAATTGAGAAGCGTTCACATCAGCGAGGAAAGATATGTTCCAGCCATGCGCGCGCATCTGCGGCGTGACGGCAGCGTTGGACATGGTGTTCATATATGTGTTTGGTGATAGGATGAGGTTGACGTTGGGCTGAAGATATGCGACGCTTATCGATAAGCGATAGTTGGCCTAGCAACCCGCATTAGATAGATGCTGGTCCACAGGGTAAGGAACACGGATTACGAACATCATCACGCAGACTCGCAATTAAATATGCGATTGACGAGATTGTGGTTCGTAAAGCCGATGCACTCGGCAGTCAACTCGGTATAGACTTGCTCCATCCTGACATATGAACTTGTATATGACCGTGTTGTTTATGAAATAAATGCCTGGATTACTGACTCTCGTCACCAATGGCCTGGATGATAAATCAGTCTCACAATGATTTGGGACAGTCTCCCTTGGTTTTGAAAACCCGACATTTTACCAGATCGAAAGGTCAATTTCTCTTTACAACTATTTTGGTTTCCGTTCAGGAAGAATTGACCCGATGTAAGAATTGAGCCTCGTGATAAAACCCTTTCCTGCGAGCAACTTGCTGTCACAATCGCGGCAGCTTGGCGCGTACCCCCGCGACCAGTATCCCGAAAGATATTTACAATTCAGACAGGTTCACGCTTTGTTCTTGTCCGCAATATGAAGCTCATATCCCTGGTGCGTTGATGCGTCTGGGAAGCATGCTACCCATTGACCGATAAGCGGCAGCTGTCTTTGATTCTTACGAGGGCGCTTGCTGCTAGCGATTCCACGAGCAGATGTCGCCTTTAAGCTGCGGATAGTAGTGGGAAATCTAGGGTGATTGACGCTATTATAGGACCGAGTGCTCCCGAGTCCCGTATGCAGCTCGTGGAATGGTGTTGGAGGTAATGTACAAAGCGCGGCTGAGGAGTATAAGAGCACGAAGGAATTTTGCTATCTTATATCCATGTCATGTTTTAGAAAGGATAGTACAAGCCCCTGCATTTCTCATCGCGACCTGCGCCCATCAACGGGATCAAGTTGTTCGAGCTAAAAGCAAAGCGCAAACCCACCGTGTCAGGGTACTTACTAAGGAGTTACCGTCGTTGACGTTGGCGGTGGCGGCGAAGACGGCGGCCGAGGGGGCGAGGGCGGGAGTGGGCTTCTATATCCTGGTCGAGGTTGACATACGCGGCTCCTGGGCGTCGTTTAGGGCCCGTAACCACCTACTGAGGAGTGACTCGGAAATATCTAATGTGCTACCCAGTGTAGGAGGCTACCGAGGAGGGGGGCGATGGTAGGAAGATAATGGTTCTAGAAATGATAATGATAATAAAGGAGAAGAGGTTAAGTTAGAGGTAGGAAGATTGAGCAATCCAATACTCTAAGTCGTCAAACCAAGATAAAGAAGGTCCAAACTTAGGGTTGATCTTTCAGCTGGCACCTAGCCGACATGGGCCGAACAGCATCAGACTCGTGCAGGCCTAAATGAACCAACAGGAAGGGTATACCCAACTTCTCCAAGCCCCAAGCCCTCAAAAATAGAAAAGGCCAAGATGGCAGACAACATCGTTGCGTCGGCGTCAGAACTACTTTCAAGTCTGTTCATCGCGAGGTGTGTGGCCCAGCGTGATTGAAAGCTTATTGTCAGGGTATTGTCACCAGGGTGTTTGAACAAAGTATCAGAGAAGGATGGCGGATACTGCTAGTCGAGGCCCCGAAGGTGAGTATCCCCCTTTCAGGTAGTCGTTTATATCTGAAAGGGGCTCTCCGAGGTTGTGTTCTTGGATCTCGCTATATATATACGAATTAGCGATCCCCTTTGCGTCACTCTTTTTTTGTTTAATACTATCATTCTTAATTGATAAGATGGAGCTTTTCGTGTTGTAGTTATAAACGGTGTTTCGACGGTCGTGAGGTTCATCGTAAATGCTTAGGCGGCCGGGATCATTACCCGTAGCGAAGATGGACCCCCAAGGATAAAGTAGCTTGTAGCTCCCTGCTCGAGTCTGTAAGTGAGTAGGGTAGTGTAATGCTGAAAGTTAATCTGGCCTAACTGAGACCCGGTATTATATACTTATAGGTAGCTTTTGGAGAGCGTTTCAGGTGTCCTTGGTAGAATAAGTTCAATATTCTACTACTGCCTTTCCTGCTACCTAGGTTGTATCATACTCACGCTGCTCCTGGTGAGTCCTGGTGTGCTATCTTTCACCGATAAGAAAATTTAGATATCAGTAGTAACAATGTCTAATATAGAACGTAGGCAGTATATGATACAACGCTCTATATTCTATAGTCGTAACTCGACCGCGTATCTGTATATATAAATTTAAGCGGCGGCAATAGATTTTATGCAAATATATCCTCTTCTTCCTTCCTTTTAGGACAGACCTAGGGGTAGTCTCTTGCTTGGTATGTTGATTCAAACCGGCCAACGCGTAGCTTATGGAAACTATATCGATATGCCTAACTACTACTCTTGGACAAAGTACTTGAAAGTAGTCTGCTTCGGCTAGCCTAGAGATTATGACTTCTCCTACGCCTATAGTTAGGAAAATAAGTTAAAGTATCCCATTGCTATTAAGGATTCGATATTAGAAGCTGTATTTACTATATCTATAGGAAAGTCTTTCTATACCGCACCGCCTGGTCCTCTGTCCATTTGCGCAGTGATTTATAGGCAAATAATATCTTACATAGCTTCCAGTGTCTTGAAACACAATGGCCTCGTCGGCCGCCGACTAACACCGCAACACCTGTCCAGTCTACTACGAATAGAAGTCTCTGGGCAGATACTATCATCCAGGCCTCAATCGCAGCAGGTACCGCTTCCCGCTTACCGCCGAGCTTTGCGAAAAGACCGTTGTTGCTATAGAATGTTACCAGACGCTACTCGCGGCGTGTGCGGCCAGTGTGAGGATAGAATGATCCGTACTGAGCCAATAAGTACTTGTTGAAACCAGTTATGCAGCATTTGAGATAACTCCTTATAATTTATGACTTACGCCCGCACGATTGTCGGAGCCCATCGAGTTGCTCTTCCTCCAAAGACAATCTTTTCGGATATTCCTACTTAAACATTACCCTCGATAACGTGGTTCAAGTTTACCAACCTAGCGATGAGTATATAAATCTCTCTATTACAAAAGCCCTTACCCAAGTTATCCTCTTTTTGGCCCCAAAAACGCCCGCTTGGAAGAAACTGCTGATCTTCTCAAGTACACATGCAATAGGGAGCCGGATCGAGTCCTTGACCCACGATCCGTTAACGTGATAGTCAATATGAAGCGCGAAGAATAGTCGAACGCGTCCCGGAGATTCCAGGTAAGATTCGTTAGCCTAAGGGTTATCTTTCCGAGGCGTACCATAGGAGAAGATACAGTGGCGGACTGCTGTAGCTGGCCGTAACGACTGGCTTAAGATAGCTTGATTAGATGTAGAAGATCGGGCAAGATCAGAGCCAAGATAGTCCTTAGCAGTGATAACTCTATCTTCAAAGATGGCTACGGCTCTATCGCTATCTCCGGGATCATCGGTAGAATCATCGAGACCAGAAGCTTCGGCAACGTCGAGGGCAAGGTCGATGCTGACAAGTTTTTCGGCTACGGAAGCTCCATCATGAGCCATTTTCTAACCAGAGATGGGTCCCGCGGCTTTGACTTTAGTGTCAATATGTCCATCAACACTAACAACGTAAGCTTTATCGACAGCACCACCAGCATCAAGCGTCAGGTCAATGCCAACAGATCCCGCGGGGACAGCCTTCCGGAGAGCAGCGTCCTTAGGAACGGCTTTCTGGGGTCTAGAGACAACTTTGGCGTTGCCGCTGGCTGGTGCTAACAGCGTTATTGATGGTGGTCGTGGGGTATGCATATTCGGTCTCGAGGGAGTTTTCGACATTATTGTAACATCTCACCGCTACACCTCCATCAGGCATAGGGTTTTGAGCAGCATCGTCCAGAACACAAGGAGGGACGACAGCTTCAGCATCGTCGTTTCTTCCACAGCTGGCCTGGAGTTTCACCGAATCCAAAGCCCGCAACAGCCTCTCATCATCCTCGCCGTCAAAACTCACAAGCTCTGCATCGAGTACTTCCTAACACAGTCTCAGCAGCGCAGATTAATCCTCGAAATTCTTAAGTACATCTTCAAGACCTTTTTACTTTACCATACCTTTTTTGGCCACCATACTCCATTCCGCGAGCTTCTCGCTGCGGACTTGCGATACGTCCTAGTCAGTCCGGCTACGTTTCTGAGGTAGCCCGTGTTCGCTGCTGGATGATATTGCTAGTTTGCGGCTTATATTTTGAGGTCGTTGTGGCGTGCTACTCTGTAGCTCCGAGTTCTTGGAGTTGAGGCTCCGGCTGGATTCCATATCGGAAATCTCATCATCCACAGAGAAGCCCAGGTCGTGCCCCGAGTCATCGGCGTCGGTCTCGTGCACACTTTCATTAATACCCATGTCTTCTTGGTCATCAGCAGCTACCTTACCGCTCAGATGACCTCCGGAAACTCGTCCTCGTCCTCATCGTCCTCGGAAACCTTCGGTTCAGACACAGCAACACGCCGGCGATACTCTTCGCGAAGATCGGCAGCATTGATCTACATGGGCCCAAGCCGACCGTACATGAGGGCTGCTGCTATACTTATAGGATAGATGCCACAGTCGTGGCCACTGTTATCACGAGGGTATGCCTTGTTGAGTTGGTGGTGCTCTATTGATGACAAGGCATAAACATGACTTACCATCTCCTCAAACTTGAGCAAAGCAGGGTCGTGGCAGATAGCTGTAAACGCTCTAACCTATGCGCGAACCCAGACTTTAATCTGCTTGAGGTCTGAGTTGCTGCTGCTCCCCTGCGAATTGTATAAGCGACAGATGCCAGTGACGCGATTGACATGAACAACGACGAAATGGTTCCCGTGGAGGAGCGGTGTAAGGATGATGTTCTGGGCTAGTTTCATGCCTATGACTAGAGGCAAAGGACCATAGTCGGGGGAGGTGAAATTAGGTTCAGAGGACTCAAGATGACTCCAATGACGGTTCTTGTAGAGAAGTAAATAGTTGTACACGTCGCGTGTGCTTAACTATTCAGTGCTGGAACATAAGAGAGCTAGTCGTGGTGACCTAGAGACCTCCCTCTTTGGCGAATGTGATATGTTGCATTTCTCGACGGTCTCTGGAGCCGGTGCGTCTAGAGATGGCGTTGGCCTCGGTGACTTTAGAGTCATGCTCTTCAAGGGCTTGGAGCTTGTTACAGTTCTTCCCGTCGCTACGAAAGATACCTAGACGAGAACGTTTAGAGGCTGCGGAGAAGATCGCCCGATTTGTAGATACCGATAGACGAAATGATGACCTGGTGATGGTGCGAAGCGTTGACGGTTCCTCCCGGTCCTGAAGTTCGTCCTGATGCTTGTTCTGAGTATCGCCCTCGTCGATTCTCGCAGTATTGTGAGCTGGCGTCGGCTCAGGCTGGCGAGGTCCTCGGGTGGCTATGGTTGTGGGACTATTTTCGTGCGGCGTGTGTGCTAGTTGACTTTTTGACAGTTTCTTCCACCATATTTCTGATTTTTACTCAGACAAAAGTTTGTCACGCAGCTCGTCACTGGCGATGAAAGCGAAAGTAAAGGGGCTTTTCCTTTTCGGCCTTTGTGGCGTGGAATCTGGAGAGGCCTCTGGGTCTTTCTCTTCGTATCCGCCGATGAAGGTTTCTCCTGCGACGAGAGCAAGGTGAGGGTATATATAAAGTCGCGTTCTGTTTTCACTTTCCACTTTTCTAATAAACTTAACTACACTTTGGAGGATACTCGCCCTCTCCTGAGTTAGAATGCGATTGACTCCGGGATAGATGCAGATGATATCCTGGTAGAGGCCATCGCGCCTCCAGATAACACTCAGATGGCAGTCCATATTGTCCAACGCTGTAGTTATTATCCAAAAGGCGGTGATCAGCGGGTCGGTCCCTTTGCTAGGCTTGTATTTGGCTGGGCACCATCTGCCCTCAGCCCAGCCAGCTTTGAGTTGGGACCGGCTGGTGTCCTGCGAGGCCGCAAAGACCATGGTATCGTTGGGCGGGGAGGGGGGCATATCAGCTTAACTGGTACACTTATTGGCTGATTCGGATTTCTCGCCAATTGAACTACTCGTTTACCAACTAAAATATATACAGATTACCCGTCAATGCACGAGATGATGTTGTATGTGGTATTATGTTAGAGATCTAGGATGATTGGATCCATGGATGTCAGAGCCGATCTTAGCCATCCCTTTGAAGATCACACTAAAATTAAAGAGATAGTGAGCAATGTCATTCACAAACAAGTTATCTGAATGTATGATGTCTACCAACTTTAACTATAAATAACAAATACACTACTATATCTTCTAGTCTGTTGCAATGCGGCTCCCTACTGTGCTGGCCAAATAAACGAGTCAAAAGTCAGGCCATAATCATTACTCTCAAAAAGATAGTAGGTATAGCCGCCAGCCTCATAGGTATTCCACCGCTCTGGCTTCGTACTGATCTCTTTACCCTGGTAATTAAAACAAACAAGGTCTCTCTTCCAAAATGACTCCACCTGGACCGACCTAGGGTTAGGTTGGGAGCTGGAGGAAGCTTGCTGGTGAGTGGCAAGTGCCCCCATAGAGCTAGACTGCCCAGACATAGACTGACCTCCGATCATGGTAAGATCCTCGTCGTACCCTTCCAAAATGATGATCAGGTTGCCGCTTTCGTCTTTAGCGATGACTGGATAGCGGCTGTAGTCGTTGTACCTCCCCTGGCGTCCATGATCTGGGCATGGGGTATATATAATCCAGCTATAGCAGTTAGGGTCTTAAAGGTGTGCAGTGCCACAGATCTTGAGGTTTTTCCGGCAATCTCTGGCACCGCACTGCTCCTTAACGTGGGAGGCGTTTGCATGATCGCAGACCCTACAGATTCCCGATAAACTGGACGACTTCATTTCTTTGAGAAGAAACTGTTGAAATGGGTATGCTTCTGAGACGAAAGTGAGCCCTAGGAGTCCCTCTGACAGCATAGAGACAGTGGGCTTACCTTTAAAGATACAGGGAAGCAACTATACTCAGATTCAAGGGTTTGGACAGCAAGCTTTTGTCTATTGTGTAACTTCTACAGTTCTACTTAAATGCCCTTTATATACAAGATCAAGTTCATGTCGGGTGATTCAACTCATCCTAACCGCTGTCCTTCTATTCGCTAAGTGCCGATTAAAGAGCAGGGTCGGGTCGACGTCCAATTCTTCGAGTCATACGTGGCATCTTGGCGGCAAAAGTGCATCTTTAATTAGAGCTAGATGGACCATGGCGCTTAGCAGACCGTAAAATATAAAAAGCTCTAGGTAGCAAGAACCAACACCTGGCCTGATGTTGGTTGTTAGTTATGTTTCCCCGACAGTACATATTACCGTTAGCTGCATATACCCATAATTGCATATAACTCTCCACTAACCGCGTCCGACTTTCATTTCCAAAGATGTCAAACAAAGAATTCTACCTGCCTAGTCATTCATCCACCTTCGCATCGCTCAAGGATAAAGTCTTGTCTACCTTGAATAATGGCGAATGACCATCTGCGGCTCAATGACTTCCTTTTTCGTACTTTCTATGAGAAAGGGTACAATACCTGGTCAGCTTTGTTGAAGCAGGCATCCAAAGACCCTCGAATTCCATCAGCCAGCTTACAGGTCAAGCATCTGTTCCCTCAGCACCCTTGCTTTCCGATCGGACTTGAACTCGATGCTACTGGGTTGCTGACAGCCACATCAACGTGGATTCCTGGGACAGCATCCTGTGACTTACCGCCCTTCGAGCAGCCTTTTCGAATTGTGCCGCGTGTTGCTACGCCTACCACGTTGTTTACCTCAACCAAATCGCCTCTCCCACCATCTGTCTGGTTTGAGCAAAGTGACAATCATCTCACAGTCCTTGTTCTCGCATGGGCGTATGCCTTATCAGCGCGATGGGCCGTGATCTTCCCTCAAGCATCGCCGCTGGAGTACACTGACAGTCAAGCCGAGTGGTTGGACACGCGTACTCGCGACAACACAGAAGCAATCGTAGATGTTGGAAACATCAGTGACAACGCTGCACGATGGTGGGCAGCTGTAATTTCACCGGGTCAAGGTTGGAAGGCTTCCATGTCCTGTGGACGCTATAAATTCATGTCTCCTTGGTCCTCAGCATTGGAATCATTTCCAGCTATACGATTATTCAGTGCCTCGAGGAGTACAACGCCAAGTCATCAATGCTGCCCGGGTCTTGAGAGGGCAGTTCAGTATATTTCGGACTATTGTACACTCCATTCCGCCCACGATCAAAACCGTGTTGCTTTTGCGACAGCCCTCATGCTCCCGTTGGCCAACTATGACAGAATAAGCGTCCTACTTCCGGTGCCACGAATGTGCACTGGACCTTCAAGAATCAGGTCGAGCGCAGAATCTACAGAGGAACCAATCTATGGGCGAGACATCCGGCAGTTCGATAGACTCCTCACCTTATCCTGCAACCCTCACGGAGTGAAGTCCATTCTTGGCAGTATTTTCTACGAGCCTAACGTACTATGCAATGCCTGTGGTCCATGGTTGCAAGGTACTGCTACTGTCCTCCAGTCAGGGTTGATACAAAACCTAGATATTCTAGCTCGGATGTTCTCCCTTCGAAGCCCTCACCTGAGCTTCCTGTGGCTTGGTGCCATCATTGCTGGCTTGCACAGGGGTTTCTTGAGAGGCCCCGGAGGACTCCTCGGACTCAACAGGATCGATATCCATGAAGCGGCTTGGACTGGCACTCTGATCTCCTTCATTCAGGATCACGTCTCCAACAGCCAGGAAACACTACTTCGATCTCACGCAGGCATGAGTTCACAATAGCTTTCCTTACCCAGGGGATAGCTAGATACAGGTTCCCACCAATCTACCCATATCCACCTCTTGGCTCAACGGCTGTTGAAGATCTCGACCTTGATGTTCGTCTTCACATAGCATGCCCAGGTGGACACGGACTCGAGTTCTCCAAGATCACCTGGAACTGTGCAGGAAGGAAGAAGGAAGTCCAAGAAGCTGCCGCCTTGACCACGATCATTCGTCCTTCACTAAAGTCAAGTTATCCCGCAGCTGCTAGTCTTGTAGACTACAGAGGGCTAGACCCAGACAGGGATGTTTCGGAATAAGTCACACGAAATGTATTCATGTGGATGCGAGAGATGGATGGCTTTCCAAGCAACGAACTGGAGATATACAAGCACGAATGGTTTGGCGACGATGATTCGGATGATGAACCAAACTGTCCTGAAGGCGATGCGGGATCATCAGTAGGCCGTAACCTAGCTGTCACTGTAGGCAGTTGGATCTCGCGTGTTGCAACTGCTCGATGCAACTCTATTTGAAGTTGACGTGCACTGGCAGCGCGAATATCAGGTAGTCTCTACAATGCATAGAGCTGAGGAGAGGATAGGAATTATTCGCAGACGATTTGAGTCAAATCGCGCCCTAAAATGGGGTGACAAGGTGCGCAAACGTGGTCCAAATCGCGTTGATCAAAGCCAAGTAGCTAGACTAGTAGTCAATCTTCGTCGCACCTTATCCGAGGTGTGAAGATCCAAAGATCCATCCGTCTCCGGTTTACTACTACATTTGCAAACAGTAGGTTACAAACTGGCAATTCACCTTTATTTCGCGCTCTCCTCTATACCATCAATTTGAGGGCTCCTTTGCTTGATCCCGCGACGAATATACAGCGGGGTTACCCTAAATCATCACAAGTGAGGCTCAATTTGCATTACTTGCGTGGGTGTCGCCAGTTCGATTCAAACTAAGTGGGCGACATAATGAGCAAAAATATAGTATACTATGGTATTTACCTTAATAAAATACCTTGCGCAATGCTGGTTGCGACGTAAGTTATATTGCTACCTGGGCGCTTGGCGTACCTCGTTATTCTTGCCGTCTACTTGATAGACGAGGTATTAGATAATTCCCTTTTCCGCGCTTATTTAAAATGCCAGTAAGTTATATTATTGAAGTGCGGAGGGACGCTATCTTAATGCTAGTCTCTACTCTTGGCATCATTGAAACATATAGTAAACCGTATATACGAGTGAAACTGCAATCGTAGCTAAGTCTCAGAGTCACGTTGACATCTAACATGTTGCGGTATATTATATCCACGCGATAGTACTAAAACCTGGTTTACTTAGTAATGTAGTAGACTCTAATGGGGATCGGTCACCGCCCAACCTCTTGAATAGGATGCAAGACCCTATTCTTGTGTATCTTTACTTGAGCAACATATCGATCTTTGGGCCAGGTGTGATAATATAAGCTATTTTCAGGGTTTAATAGTTTCCGTGACATGGCTTGTCGTGGTTTAGCATGCTTCTGACTTGTATCATTGATCCCCATTGCAGAGTTTATGTTATTGTCGTCGGCCTGTGCATGCAGATCGGTATTTGACATATCAATGCACGTATGAGCTAGTCCTCTATTCTAATTGCCGCTTAGAATAGTACTATGTGATTATGTTGATAATTCTGGGATAGAAGGGTGCTAGTAGTGTCGCGCTTGGGACTGGAGGAGTTGAGAGGGATGAGGAAAAAGACGGACTGGGGTAACTCGAAGGCGATGTTTCTACTCTAGTTATAAAATAATGGAAAATATTTGTGAGAGGCTTTGAAAAAGCAAACCTTGAATTTGCCCTTGGTCGGATTATTCATAAGATAGTGCAAGCCCTGGACACCGATACCTTGTACAAGAGGCAAGGGTGGAACAAGCCTGCTATACAAGGTAAATGTCGTCCGCCAAGGGCTGGCAAATTGGATGATAGTCCTGTTTGCCTAATTTTAGTTCGCGGAAGAGAGAATAGGGGTTGGGTATTGTGGCAGCGGTGGATGCATACCTGATGAATCGCCTGATCAATTAGCCACTAGCCGCTGGATACATACCGGCCAGTACAGCAATCGAGATATGGGCATCTCACAGGCCTCTAGGGCAGTAATCAGTGATCCTAAGACGGCAAAGGGAATGTGATATACCTGAAAGGCTCTGTAGTCGGGTTGATGTTTAGGAAGAAGTCGTCTTGTGGTTGTCTTAGTAATCAGTGGTAATACTAGAACTTGGAGCCACGGGAGAGTACAAGACTGACAAACATACCCGCGAGTATCCTAGGGTCGACCGGAAAAGAGTCAGAGGACGCGAATGATGGAGCCTAGTTAACTTTATATCACAAACAGGGCGTATTCGAGAAAGGCGACAAGATTTGCAAAGTATTAAAGAAAGGATACGTACGGCTTGGTCGATCTCTGACCGGAACCGCCGAATTGAAGTTGGAAAGAGTCTCACTAAACCTGGAACTGACCTATCTCGACCAGGCTATTAAGTTCTGTAGAAGCTATTAGCTAAAGCGCTTTTTGGTTAACGTGGTTCTATTTATAACCCGAGAGAAAGGTCAAAGATAGGGAGAAAAGGTAAAGGGCCAGGATAAACTTGTTAACAGGTTCACACGCCATATCATGTAATGCCTGCTCATGCCGAGCAGCGCATGTATAGCTTAGACAAGGGGGAGGTTCAAGATAACTAATAGGTCAAGGTGCCGGTAATGAGCCAGAACAACATGACTGTCAAAGACAGCGCCTTATAGAACTTGGAGAAACAAACCTAACCCACCCAAATCAAGAGGAATATAATTTTCTGATGCAGCGTCTTGCTCTGTAAGAAAGCGTGTTAGTAGGCCAGAAACGTCGATTTCTGCCCTGATAGCATATACTATCCCCATAGCAAGTTCGGGTAAAGACGAACGAGGTTGGCATATAGGCCTGCTTTCGATGGTGGCAAAGAAGCCACTGTGCCAAATAGCCAAAGGTGTAAGGACCCTACAGCTGTGTTGATATCGGGATATGATGTCAAAGATGGGGGAAAAAACCGTGTTCTTTGAAATTGTGACAGCAAAACCCTCTTTGATAGAGGAAACGCACATAGACTAGTACACAGGACTGATATCGAGTACAAGAGATCGCCCAACAGACGATTGCGCCGTTGCACTATCCAATACATGAATATAATATACACGGCCTATAAATATCCGACTGCTGTATATATATAATCTCCACGACTTATGTGAAATATCGCGTTAAATCACCTTATTATTCAAGTAGATGCAAGAAAGCCTGCCTTAAACCGCGCCAGGGTAAACCTCTATACCGAGGCAACCACCACAAGAGAGAAGGAGCAGTCGAATATACGATACCGGTATAGAACACTAAATCTTGCTTGTGGGTACCGCGTGCGTTGCTGTCGAGGCAGACCTTGGGATATAAGAAACCGGTTGAAGAATAGGATGAGACCAACAGCGAAACAGAGGTCGCATAGAAGAAGGGAAGAAGCCAAGCACGAACTAGGCTCCAACAGGAATCATGGGTTTGAGCAGAACGGGGAGATGGTTCAAGATTGACAAACAAGAACCTGTTGTCTGGGTCGAGCCCAAGTTGATGGAGACCTTGGCAAGAGCGAGTTTCTGCTAGGTAATACGTCAGGCTCTGTTATGAGTGGACATCTTGGCCAAGGTGACATCTGATACAGCACTTTCAATCGCGCAAGATATCAGGGCTGTCCTATACCACAACTCACAGGGCGTCGTCTGATGAGGAGCAGGACAATAAAGAGCGAGTGCTCAAGTCGCGGAAGCTTAGTGCGGCCTTTTATATCAAATGCATCTTGCTCAGTGGTCAGATAGAATGGTATATATACCCGAAACGAGCTTGATCAGCTCTGGAAACCTTCCGACGATCTCTAGTACTGTAGCCTGAGAGGTTTCCTTTAAATGTATTACATCTTGCTGTCTCAGCGTTAGCACTATATTTCCCAAAGCCTCACGCACGATAAAGCCCATCGAGTACAGGAAGCATCGAATCTTCAACGCCAAGTCTAGAACATTCAAGTGATTGTTATCAAAGGCGAAAGAAGTAAACCCGAAACTAGTGTTGCCGTCGACCGCAGCTCACAGATGTCGCCTCAAAGCGCGGATCAGCTCGGTGTCCGTTGATGATGATAGACAAGAAAGTAGGATCGAGCGGGCAACGAATAAAGAGTTACTAAAGAGGCACCTTTTACGACAGAGAACTAAACTTGTAGACTGGAGGTACTAAAAGAAACAGTCATAGCTAGAAAGGATACCACAGGGCGACGAGCACTGAGAGCTGTCAGGCTTAAAGTCCATCTCATTGACGGCATTATACTGAAGGTTTGGGCCTTCTAGATACGCAACCACTATTCTGAAAATCGTTGTGAGCCATGCAGGTATGTCCCATTTCCGCTTTCAATGATGCCCCGTCAAAGACCCTATGATTTGTCTCGGGCATCAAGGAACCCATGATACACGATGGGCGCATAACACGCACACTGCGAGCATCTAAAGGACCTTGGCCCTACTTTGGCCGAGGGCACTGACTTCGGAGTCCTTGTAACTTTGACCACAGGGGATATTTGGCCAAGTAGAATATGATTTACGAAACAAGACAAGAGAAGGGATCAATCTGTTAGTCAGATTCCGAGCACTGGTGTCAACACAAAGGCCATACACCGCCTACGAACTCTCCTCCCCTTCATCATGGCTAATCTCCATCTGAACTGGGTTGAAGAATCCCGGACATCGTATCTCCACCTCGTTCATCCCCCTCGGTGTCATTGCAACTAGGTAGGCGTAGCGCTCAATCTGCTCCAGTTCGCTTCTCCATTCATCAAGCCGCAGCTGCTGCTTCACCATGGCGTCGTTGACATCCTGGTCCTGGCTCCGGGCTTGTTCGAGGTCGTGACCAGCTGCCTCGTGCTGTTCTGCTGTCTGCTCGAGATCGCCTTGTATCTCTTGCTGCTTGTGTTGGAGGTTATTGATATCGGTATGTAAGGCTAGAGTCGACGACATGGCCGCGGTGATGCCCTCGAGCTTTCGGCTTGCTTCAATGGCGATGTCCAGGTCTTTGCTTATGTTCACCCACCCAGACCTTGCAGCTGCATCTCGGGCTTCCGAGGCCACGTGCAGCTCTTCCAGGTCTTTGAGCTTTCGGTTGTTTTGCTCTTGTTCGCTCGCAAGGTCCTTCAGCTCGTCCTCCCCGCTCTCGATGACCTCCTTTAATACTGTCGTGTTTCGATCAAGTTGCTTCAGGAACAAGGTGGATTGGCGGTGAATGTTTCTTCGGATCTGCTGAAGCTTTAGTCGAGTACATCTTGCTGCTAAGGCCTTCACACACATGTGTTATTGTTTCCGAGTTTGACACCGTCTTGCCTACGGCCGGAACCTCCAGGGGCCGAGCAGGCGAAGGTGACGAAGAAGACAAATCCTGCCCGTAGCGGATGGGGGTGGATATGTGCGAGCCCATGCTCCGGGTTCTGATGCGACGTGGTTCGATGCTTGATACTTCCCGTTGACGCTTCATGATGAAGAGCCAGTCTTGTTTGGATGATGAAGGCGATGAAACAGACCAGGGAGAAGTGGCGAAAGACAATTGGCGAAAGACAATTGGCTTGAGCGACGAGAATAAAGACACAAGGCATCTGCAAAAGGCCAGAGAATATAGGAGGGTTTATGTACAACGTTGAGCAATCAACCATCAAGGTCGCCTTGAACTGGGGTAGAGGAGATCGGGACTGGGGAGAGTGCGGGAATGGCTCCAACGGCATACCCTTGGCTTAGTTGCGGGTGATGATGAGGGTCCTGGCTGGCCTTGCAAGCTAGGGACAAGCATCGAGAAGAGGCTGGTTGCGCATCAAGACCAGGATGATGGGCGCATATTTGAGACAAGGCGGGAAGTCTGTCAGCTCTACAGTAGCAAGCATGTAATTTATGAAGCTCCCTCTGGCCCCGCTCAAGCTGGTCGACAAGGATCAGCAGACGTTGATGATGCAGATTATCTGTCCGTCAAACGTCATGGGCCGTCTTGGCGCTGTCCAGGGACCGCTGACTTTATGATCAACATGAGCAGCACCGTGCTGGGCTCTGCGGGATCATCTGAGACATCCAGGGCCCGAAATACGGGACGCGTGGGCTAATGCAATACCCCTGACTGATGATGTTTGCCGTGCCTGACAACACGGGCACGACGGGAACAAGACCATGGAAATGGGAGGGCAATTTCACTCGCACGTCGGTTTTGAGGCATGGAACTCGGCCTGGACTGGGAGTGCAGAGGGGCCAGCAGCTCGATGCTACCGACGACGTGGGCAGCTCGATACACGACTCTTGATGTAGCGACGTCAACTCCACAGCGAGCAACTGTTATCTCGCAGCTTCAACATAGCTTCGTTAATGCAGCGACTCAACATAGCTGCGCCATTCAACCACTTGATGTAGTCAATTCAGCCACGCTGTCTTCCCACTCCGGATCTCATCATCCGGTCCCATGTATCCATCAACTCGCCCGGATCATTTATTCCGTCAGTTTCTGCAAGTCAGTGCTTCAAACTCTGCCCGTGTGCCCATGCCACTTCATAGAGGCCGCACAAGCAGGCTCCCGAGCACGGCATCTTGTCTTGACCGTGAGCCGAGATGACTGCCCGTGGAGCTGTAGATCGGGAGTGGGTAGCTGGGATCTTGGTAAACAAATAGATTGGCCACCCATGGCAAACAGACTGGCGCGCCCACGCCATTACCTCTCGGTCGGTGCGCGTCCTCTATGGCAAGGCTGGTGCAGAAAATGGGTGAGCCCTTGTGTAATGTTCTTGTTGCAGGCATGGTATGGCTTGTGCACTGGGAAGAGCGTGGCACATCTTTCACAACTTCTGTTCGGCAAAGCATCGTTGCATGGTCTGCTGTAATGACGAGACTGGTCTAGTACTGGCCATCCTTATCCATCACCCTCTCAAGAAGCCGGCTCATTTCGAGAGAGGCCTTCGTCCCCCGGGTGCCACGGCTTACGATGTCTTGAGAGTATCCTTGTACGTGTAGAGAGAGATGTCTTGACAGCATCAGTGAATACACTCTCACCGACCTCTTGGATGTCAATGGGCGCGCCATGTATCGGCAGCCGGAGTGAGAGGGAACTCTGAGCGTTTTTGCGCTGTTGCGAGCCGGAGACCAGGCGAGCATCCACATGGGACATGTATTTTTCTTTGTCTTGATGGATCTACTGGCGCAACCAATGAATTCATTTCAGAACTCCTGTCTCCTCTTTTCTCGTCTTGATCAACCAGGTATCTCGTGTCTTCATCCTAATCTTTCCAACATCGCAAGCTCCAGGTCGCTCGCTACTCTACTTGTCGTTTCGAGGTCGCGATGCCCTCAACTCCGTCAAACCCACGACGAGCGGTTCGAGGAACCTTCCTGGCCTCGCCGCCTGACTCTCAACCACGGCCGACAGCCTCGCAACGCCATGGAATAACAGCCAGCCAGCTCCTTGCGTGCGCAGACACGCTTGATGAAAGCCCAAACGCTCTGCCCCAGAACCATGTTTCGACCAAAGAGGTGGACGGCGAGGGCAATGATGGAGCCCAAAAGGCTTCATGGCGGGCACGGTCGTGTCCCCCAGTGACCTTGGACCTGCTCCCTTCGCCTTTGCCAGGATCTGGGAGAGATCACGATCCCCTCAGCAAGGCCGTTTGGAAACTTTGGAGCCAAGCCCATGTTGTCCCTCACACACCGAGCCGAGTTCCAGAAGGCCTTGGGCCATCCGCATTGGACCCCCTCGACAGCCCAGTTCCATCGACCTGTCGCCAACTCTTTGACACCAACAACCGCAACGATACAGAAGCAAAGCCTGCCGCGACCCCCTCTACTCCGCCAAGTCAGTTACTCCTCGACTCTGGCGAGCACCCGCAAGAGTGTCCGCCTGCTCCACGCAAGGAGCCACCGAAGCGTCCCTCGCCTGACGCGCCCTCCACTCCGCCGAACCAGTTGCTGCCCGGCTATAGCGAGCACCCGCGAGAGTGCCCCCCTGCTCCGAGAAAGAAGCGCGCCCTGCCGGACCCCGAGGATGATGATACCGAGATGACGGTCAAGAGACCAAAGCTTGGCCATGGCGAGACCGGTCTATGGGACTTGGGCTTGGGACACGAGGAAGCATAAAAGGTGGTTTGACCCAATGTCTGCTTCAAAGCATGGACCGAGTGCGCCGGAACAGAAGCATTGGGAGTGCCGAAGGAGGTTGTGGCTTCATGACTTGAGTGTCGTCCTTTAACCTAGAGCTTTGATTAGGCTTTCCAAGTAATATTTCATCAGGCGGCCGTTAGCTGGACACAGCGGGAGTAGCGATAAGAATGGGATAGAGTGTGTCGGGTATGGGAAATTGGGAACAGGAATGATGTGCTGGGTGTCTACGAAATAATGAATACAGCAATAGGAGCCCCAAACATCTTTGTTTGAGGATGTCTGTGATATGCTGACTTGGATGATCGTGACAGACTCTTCCCTCACCCGCTTGCATGAAGCCATTCCGCTAGATCTATGCGCCCCAAGATGGCCTCGCCGTGTCTCCAAGAGCAACATTTGCCGGTCTGCCGGTTGGCGATAAAGATACAAGACAAGTACTAAGACCATATGTAGATTAAGCAGGCTCCGTATATGCATTGCGCACGACTTAGGTTGTATCACGAGGATCGATTAGAGGCAATATAATTATCGTGGGTGGGGGTGTCTTTCAACAGGGCGGTGGTGAGCTCGCCCGTAGTCATACTTGATGCATGTGTGATCTTATAGGCATGGCAACGATTCTCTTTGGGGACGGGCCCTTATTTAGAAAGAATAAAGGCCTCGTTCCTGGCCAAGAGTCAGTAAATTACTTGTTACTTCGTCCATTGGGCTTACCCTTCGACTCACCACTGTCCTGTTCAGCATGGCTTTGGTGGATTTCGATAACGGGAGTGCGGGTATTCAACTCCCGACACATTCAATACCTTCTCAGCAACGGCGCAGATTAGGTGAACCATGTCTGCCGTGTCACTCAATGCAGTGGTCTAGGGGGGTCAAGACTCAGGCTAGCCATGGCAGTGGCCTCATCAGGACTTGGAGATCCGGATGTCTGGCACTGTTGGGATCGGCTTCTAGAAGCTTCCTGGTCTTTAATTATCCGAGGAAATCCTTGGTGTAAAGTCTAGATGCGTGTGTTGACCTGCTAGTAGAGTACTACTAGTAGCTTATGTTCAACAAGCCCCTGAGTTCTACACCGAGACTTCTCAAGACCACATTATGGCCGGGTCTGCCCCCTATTTAACAACCACCCAGATCAGCTAGTGATATAAAGCCACCTCATATACCTTGCTTGACATGGTATCTTGCAGGATCCTGTGACGCCGGATGAGAAACAGAAGCATAGTGACATAGTCGGGAGCGCCAACCGCCTTATCTTCTAGCCAGCCTCTTGTCTATATAAGTTTAATTTAAAGATCCAGTAGATCAATACGAGGCCTGGCACTTCATCGACGTATATGTCTTCTGTCGTTGCTCCTAGAAAGGCATGTTGACGTAATCACACTGGGGTGCGAATCATCGAGATCCTGCTCTGTTCCGTTAGCGAGCGGGCAGACGGAGTATTGATCGACTATTCCGCCTAGACACGGTCGGGATGCTGATAGTCCGAGGAGATATTGAAGTACAGGAAAATCCGAGTAGGGTCTCGTTATTTATTTTTTGATCCGCCGGCCGCATAAGCGCAATCTATCGAGCCCTTGGTGACCCTCAGAGTCATAGCTAATAGTGGCCAAATTTATCTCTCAATGTGATGTATTCCCGGTCCATACTCCATATAAACGGCAGGAATGAGCTTAAGAACAGGTAACAGATAGCTAATAAACGATCTCCCATGCGCTCGTGATCAATAATTATCTGTGTCGAGATATCGAAACAAGTTCATTAGCGTGTACCCAAGTCTGGCCAACGTCACTATCACTGAGCGTAGAAACCAATCTCACGAGTTCTTGTATAGTGCACCAAGGGCCCAGATTTGTTTGCTAAAGCTATTCGATAGCTGGCGTCTCTGTTTGATCTCGGTTAGAGCGAGGAGAGAGCCAGCGATGGAGTTAGGTCCTCCTTCGCACCCATCTCTCGACTACCGTGGGAGCTGCTGATTCCAGGACTGCCGAGAAACAGCGCCAACTCATCCCGAATCCTTGCGCCTAGACTATCTAACCTGCCACCTGGTCCGGACTGCTAGCAATATCTCGCGATAGCCTATCGCCGATAGGTGATCAGACCGCTTTCATGGTGGCCAAACACCGACACCAACTAAGGATTTGAAGGAGGCAAAACGCCTGGTTTCTCCAAGTCAGTACCGCTAGACGCCATTATATCGCAGCTTATCTGAGGGCGTTTCTCCTCTCCAAGAGAGGTTTGCAGCCACGTTAACAGAGGACAGGGTTCAGATCGCGTTCATATGCTGCTGATCAATAGACCCCTTCAACAAGGAGATAAAGAGCGACAGATAATGCTACAAATGGGAGACAAGAGGTAGTTGGTGAGGCAGTGAAACGATTGATAGAGCTACATAAAGTGCATTGCGATAGTCGCAGAGTGGCGCAAAAAGGTACGTACCTGTTGACTCAAGAACGAAGTCACCTCAACGAGCTGCCACAGCCACGTCAGCCACTGCCACTGCCACAGCCACAGTCAGCCGCAGACATAGCTAGCACAGCCACAGGACCCATAGCCACCAGGCCACGGCCACATTAACGACAGGTACTATATCTACTAGAGACCACGGAAATTCCCAAAGGGCACAAGATAGGACAAGTTATATCGCCTCATTTATAAGCGCTACTCAATAGCAAGTTCCTAGCTAACGAATACTCTCTGGTACTTTATAAATACCTTTCGACGAGAATTACTATCGAAAAGCATTGAGCCTTAATTTATTAATTACTAGTAAGTTAATAACTGTACCGGCTACGCCGGGAAGCTTATAGAGGAAAAGCGCACGCGGGCGGATTAAGTTGCGAGAAGGTTGTAAATAGAGGGCTTGTGACATATAGCTTGTGGCATCAAGCTTGTAATATAAGGCCGCGGGGCATTTGAGATTAGGATATTACGTGATATAGGAAGTAAATAGAGGCGCGGGGCTGAGGAGGGGCTTTTGAGTCTAGATCAAGAAGGCGGCCCGTGTTGGTAGAATTTAAGCCAATCCCTGCACCGCATTTGCCCTTGTGGCTTGAAATTGTAGTGGCTGTGCCCTCCCTTAGCTAACTCTCATGAGAGTAAGCTTACGCTAGCTTCGCTTAGTAATCTACTTCGTTTCTCCCTAAGCTTCAGACAACCGCGTGCGCTTAAATCAACTAAATCAGTATGCGGCGGAGCGCGGAATCATATTCTAGCAAGAGTAGAAATTCGTTTTCTAGCCTAGGGCATTGTTTAATGCTTTATTAAAGGTACGTCATGTATAGAGCTACTAAAGGCCAAGGGTTATCGCAGAGCCCAACGACGGTCTATCGCGGCAGAGACGGCCAAACGTGCAGGAACAAGTAGGGACAAACTCAGTAGGCCCAGCCAGTCTATCTCGTTATCTGTGACGCAGCTTGAATTATAGCCGATTTAGAACACACCGGAACGGCCACGCGATAACTCGCAGCACAAGTTAGATACGCAACACTGCCGCGCTTTAGACGCGTAGAGTCGGCAGCCTCCTCTTGTAACGCGCGTGAGTCTAGTCTGAGGCCGCGTGTCCAGAAGCTGAGGCGAGGCTGAACAATATCCCCTGCAGCACTAGTTGAAGCTACCACCATATAGCAACCAACTGCCAACAGACTCCCTCTATAGTTATTCAATAAGATGCGGCATTAGGTGGAAGTCATGCTTGCATCCAACTTTCCGCAGACTGATTAGGCTATTTAAGATACCCGAGGACCTGGGGCGTACCACATAGATCCGCCCTTGCACTGGACATTCAAGAGTGTTGGTAGTTGAACACAGGAGAGAGGTATTCTAGTAGTAACAAAGGACAACGTCTCTTTGCATCACAGACTAGCCTCCCTGGCATCGAACCTCTCGAATGACCATATTTGCACGCAAGTAAAGCACTCTATTAGAAGAGCACTATATAAAGCGTCTTTGCTTGTGCAAATATGTCAATAAAGGTGACGAATCAACGCGGTAGTGGAGACTATCGCCGGCAGCTCTCGAAACCTCACATTCTTGGACTGCCGATTTCGGAGATAGAAAGGAGATAACACAAGAGTCAAGATCTCGCGTGGGGCTCGCACAGATCTGCTATCAGCTGCGTGTGGTGGGAAGAAGGGTAGTAATCTCCTTGCATCGCATGGGTCAAGAAGCTCGGTCATCCGTGTAAAGACGTCACTCTGCCAGGATTATCCAGGCTCGGTAGGTTGCGGGATAGAGCTAGACTCTATATACTCTTAGGCATAAACTATATACAAATGGATCTCTTATACGGATGCTTCAACTATGATAAATATATATCATCCTAGGCCAGCAAGCCAGCCACTACTTTTACTAGCCACCAGGCATACACCTCTTACACCAACCTCTCGTCTATCTTGCCATCTTTACACCATCTGTGGCGTATCATCTCATCCCCTATTCTCTATAACATGCGCTTTACAATAGTATACTTACCGTTAGACTAGAACACTTGCCATCGAAGGAAACTTGTGGTATAATACCTTCTCTCCTCTATTTCCATCCTCCTCAGCTTCACCTTGACTATTCGGGGAGAAATATACCCTTATTTACCATTCCTCTCCTATTTAATAACTCTATACCTCGACGTAGCCAGCCACTCACTCAACTGCGTCAACGACATGTATCTTTATATAATCACTTCTACGAGACAACACGCCGCTTCACCACTGCACCCTACGACAAGTAGCCCGAGTTTCAACACGGATAGGCCTGCGCGCCCACTGAAACGCCCTCGATTCTACGCACTCGCCTTGATTCCATGATCCGCCTCCGGTTACCAAGTGCGTGCCAGGCAACGCGCCCTTCAGATCGCACTATCATCCGGCCGTAGCCTGTTCGCCGCGCAGTCACTATTCCTACTCTTCAGCTCGGCGATCTCAACCACTTCTAACGCTCGTTTCAGCCCGCCCGTATAGTTTAGCTGACAACTCTTCTGGCAAAACCCGACTTCTTTTGCCTCAAAGCGTCGACGATATACTTATCCTAAGGGGTAGTATTACTAATAGGTCGTGAATTCTACTTCCCTTGTTATTTCCAATTATCATAATGCTTCCGCTGTGGACCATCGAAGACCAAAGTGCGGCATGTATGGTCCATCTTTTGTTCATGCTCTCTATCTGATATAGTCCTAAGCTATGTTCACCGGGTATCTATCCACGCCCTCGTTGGTCTCCAATGCCCCCGTCTTTGGCACCAGTCGTCCGCATTCGCCAGTTGAACGAAGTCCGACTCGCAAGCCGAAGGACAACACCATCGTCTACCGACCCTCATCCTTTAGGCCGAAGCAGCCGGCCAGGTGTATCCCTCGGGGACCTTGGCGATACTTGGCGAGTACTCTGTGACCACCCCGATAAAGAGAACTTCGATTTATGCTGCATCACGTCTGAGTTCAGTCACTTAGTGTTTGCGTAATTTGCTTCATCTCCTTCTTTACTTCCTGCTTATGCACGACATGGTTCATATATCCAGCCATAAACACCACCGGCCCCTAACTATAAGTATATTTCCTGGTAGACTTGCCGAGAAAGTTCCTTTGTGCCGCTGAGGACTGTCATGATAGCCGAAAGATGGCCTAGAGGGCGTTTAATCTACATCACAAGTGTCTTACCCCAGTTCAGCTTCGTCCCGGTGTCTAGGTCTCGGGGCTGAAGTTGAACTGCTTGGCAAGGGGGGTTTCATCGACTTATGGCATCAGAACCGCCCTTTGCGGCCTTGCCCGTCGTGTCAATCGAGTCTATCCAGACCATCGCATCTAGACACCACTTCGTCGAGCTCTGCACCGCTTTATCGAATTCGACAGACCATTGAACTCTATCCTTTAATGGCACAAGTGGTTGATACGACTCTCTGATGCTTCCCGCAATTGTTTAGGCCGGTCTTCAGTTCAGTTTCTCGATCGAACCAGCATCCTTCCTATAGAATAAGTGCTATTCTACTGTCTCAATAGTCTATTACTACCGACCCCATGGGAATTTCGTGCCCTTTGTCAAGATACAAAGTTTGTGAAACACCAGCCAAGTTTGCATTAGTCTCGATTCTACCTCTTTATAGTCTCGTAGTTGACGGTTGTCTTCAATAGCCCCCTGAACACAACCTCAGCAAAGTCCTACAGTAGGTAAGTCTTGGTCAAGTTCCTATATTAATAATACCAGTCGTTACATACCTAGCTCGGAGCAAGACGTCCTCTACATCAAGACCTTCTCAGATAAACTATAAGCTACTACTAGGTCTCGTAGAGTATTATCAATTATCAAACTAAATTACTGTCCCAAAATAGGCAAAAGTATAAGGACCCTATATAATACCATATAGTATACAGGGCTTATATTTAGTACGATATAAATGAAGAAGACCACAGAGAGCTATCCTAGTACGTAAAGACTAGCTTTATAGACCTCGACGGCCTGGGCGTATCGAAGATAGTTGACTGGTAGAGCGGCATGGGTTTGACGATAGTCCTCGGTGGTTTTGGTTAATAGCCGATCTCCATGATCAAGTACAACTCAGTCGGGATAAATCGAGACGAGAACCCAAAGTAGGCTCCAAACTTGGTCGGTAATCTATTTCCTCTTCTATCAGCTCTCTAGATAATACACATTTCTCGCACGGTGGCCTTGTAGGCGAATTCCAAAGATACAGAGGGTTGCTGATCTAGTCAGTTGCCATATTGAAGGCTCCGCGCCCGGCGGCTTTGTGATTCAGATATCCAACAACAATTTCTTACCGGAAATGCGTCTACTATTACTGGATCCTATGAATCCATCCACAGCATCAGTTATTTATTCCATGACAAAAGCTCCGCGTTTTCCTCCAGCCCACTGACCTACTGCCACCCGCGCTATGTACCGCCGCGGACATCCATCACCACTCATTTACTCAATAGATATAAAGTCTTTCGGGATTCATCGAGAACCAACAAAGCGGACAGCTTCTTGGATCTAATATACACTATTGGCAGAAGTGAGCAGACCCCGGCCGCGCAAGCCAATACTAACTCTCGTCCCTAAACGAACGATATCCTCATACCCAGGCTATACCCCCGGACCCGTATCGCCACCAGAGATACAAGCTTTAGTCAACTAACTAAATTCTTGCTCTAGCCTCCCGCCTTTCAACGCCTACTTCCGGCCCCCGAGATCTCCGTCTTGTTCACAGTCGACCCCTATCTTCCTACCGAGCGCTTCTCCTCCTTGAATCGACCGTCCCGTCAAGAGTCTTGACCTCCTCGAGGACCGCTTCCGATAGCAGTACCATGGATACTCTAGACCACGTGGGGCATATCGCGGATCTCATCTCTGACGAGCTGCTATAGATCTACGGATTCCGGACTTACTGCATCCCGACAAGAGAGCATGTGTCGGCTTTTGGCTCAGGTGGACGTTTAACTGACGTGTTTCGCGATATCAAGGTGTCAAGAACCTTGCAGAGGACCAGGATAGTGACTATATCATACGAATGCTCCCGAGCTTCTAGCACGTATGCCTTCGTCTACTAGGGGTTCAACATGGGTATCCAGTATTGAATAGTATTCCGCGCCCTATTAGGTACTAAAGACAGCGATCTCAAACACTCGGCGAATACGCTTCCTGCAGCTACAGCAACTATACCTGTCTTGAGCACCAAATAAACAGCAACATCAACGAGTTCTACACTTTCTATCTACCGGTTCCCAAATCTAAGCTTTATATAATTCTGTTATCGCTGGACAACCTCTTCAGATCCTTTTGCTTTAGCTCCTACCGGTATCATCTTACGAGGCCTCCGCGGTGGAAGTTGGAGAATGCGAACTCCTGTTCATGAGTGGTAGCATCTGTTCACACGTCGGGGCCGTGCTCTACCGTATCAAGCTCCAGATCATATTCGCCATCCCATCGCGCACTTATTTCCCAACATCTTTGGCTCACCATCTCGTTCGGCGAGAGCCACGGTTTCACGTCCCGCCTTTCATAGCTTAGGGAGTAGCTACTCGAAGTCCATCTACCGATATAATGGTCCATCGTACTTGCAGATTGCTCAACCATTTTGCAACGATGCGTATTCTTCAAGGCCTATAGTCTCCTCTCTAGGGTCACGAGTTGCATTGCCGCTCCCTAGCACGGGTGTCGACTCGGTGCCTTAGGACAGATAACCAGACGTTGAGATCCTCAAAGCCCAAGTTCCACAATACCCATCAAACTAGATCTGGCCAGACCCCAACCTGACCATCTCTACCCCCCTGGGATACCGATGACTCAATGGCAAAATCCCGCCGGGGAGCTTGCTTGTGTCTGCGTAGAAGCAAGTGCCGCAGCTGACAGACCTGATAGGCTATGTAGATAATATCCGCAGCGGATACGCTGGTTAAGCGCCCCTTCGTTGCGGTTGAGCACACAGCCAGATAAACGAGCATGCAGACACGATAATAACTACAAGGCTTTACTTCACCAGCGACATATATATTGACGAGGCTAATCCTAATATATAGGAAGGCTTTTCTACGGAACACACATCTACCTATTCTTTTCTAATAATAGATAGCCAAGTCCTAGAAACTGCTACATCGTCTCCTTACAACCTACGGAATCAACCTGCTATTAAAGATATGGAATCCATATCATAACTATCGCCTGGGACCTCTATAGTGAGGTTCTCGATAGTTATTTTGCATAGCAATGATGTGTTTTGTCTGAATAATACTACGTCCTTCCGGGCTGTCTCCTGCTTAGCTGATGCTTCTTATTATAGTTACCTTTGCCGATACTCCCAATGAGCCCAAATACCCCTCCGCTGTTCTGCCTCTAACTCTGTTAACTGCTTGCTCCTGGATTACAGTGTGATCGCCACTATGAGTCTTTGTCTCTTTATTGTCTTCGAGTCCACCTCCTCTGCCTTCATGGCTCTCCTCCCTTCCATTGCACTCCTTTAGCTGGCTGTTCCATGCTAATCCCATTGTCAGGCTACTTGCTATTTGCTTAACGCAGTAGATTTCCATGTATTACTATTGCATTAGGCTCCCGTGATCTTCGGTACTTACTTCTACTTCCCCTGATAGAGAGATACTACGCCCCTTACGAGTTAGAAGCGGTCCCCAAGAATAGACTGCAACACGCAAAAGGGCATAGCGCAGCGCGCAAGAATACACAGATTCAGGGACACTATAGCAACATCCTTGGCACCACAGCTCGCTCCCAAGCGCTATTTACTTACCTAGAGCTTCATAACAGGGCCTAGTCAGACCTAGACATGCCTAATACTAGATAGAACAGTTAACGGAATAGTAGTAGAAGCGGTAGTTTACTAATATCCAAGACAAGACTTCAACGTATCGACCAGGGAACAAAGAGATTCGGGTTGCTTCTCATCGATGCCTATAATACAACAAGAACATCAACTAACCAGAAATGGAATAAATCCAGTCCTGTTTCTAAAGCAATCTCTTCTGATTGTTACTGCTCCTAGACAGAGGTGAGAAGTGGGATAGTTGGGTTGCTCGATATCCTCTAAAGCAGCCGAGATGCATCTCGCGCACAACGACCAGTGGCGCGATCTTTGCGTCACCTATTTAGACAGTGATCAGTTCCAGATTCTGTTGATTACGCCCACATCGCGGTATCCAAACCGGCCTTGATCAGCCTGCCTCGCTAGTTTTCTACTCTTGATCCATCTCCCAACCGTATTCTTCGAAATTGTGACAGCAAAACCCTCTGTGATGGAGGAAACACACATAGACTAGATCCATCTCCCATGGAGCTCAGTTGTAGCTGTGTAAACAAGATGATCGGTAACTCTTGATTGCAGCTTATGCATCTTTCCTCTGTTCAGACCCATCAAGTCGACAACTCCCACCTTGTTGGGCCTGGCTCTCAAGCAAGAAGCAGAATGTGTGAGATTCCCTGATCTATCTGTCTTTCTTCCGTCGGCATCTCCTTGATATTCTTGCCACCTTCTATACCATGGCGAACCCCCATACCTTTGCGCGTATATTGCCCACTCGGACAATTTTATTATACGATCTGGTAACCCCATCACGTAGGCTTGAGTCCCTTGGATGAGCAGTTGCCCGGAAGCATAACTATTAACTCGTAAGCAGGCCATACCCTTGAACGATACCAGGATGTTAATAGTAGAATTTACTAATCTAGATATATAACCACCATCTATTGCCAAATCTACCCAGCTAGACAGCCAAGACTTCTCGTACCGCGTAGATCTTCAAAAGCCAACCTAGACACGTAGTATCGAACATTACGTCTAAGAGTTATTGCTACGAGTCCGAACAAGGCGTACATGGACCTATGGAGTACTAGGTCTCGCCCAGGATGCGAATAACCTTGACCTAATGGTATCCCTGGAGCACACGGGACCTGCATTGGATCATTCTATGATCTACTCCTCAAGACTGTCACCAAGTAGCATAATCGGATCTAGATCGAGTTTCTGTGTAGATGAGAATATTGCTGAGCCCAGTATCTCTTGATGCCGGGATGCATATCGTTCTAAAGATCACATTGCGCACTAAGCGACGAACAAGACGTATATCTGAGATACGTTAAGCTTCTACCGAAGCAGTAGGTCCGGCGGATGTCACATTGCTGGTGTATCTGAGCCTTCACAGCTTAGTATTATATATCTTGACTTCATTAGACCCGTAAAGGGGATCAAAGTAGCCCTATAAACTCATCAGTAAGAAAGAAACAGTAGAGGCTTGGTACCCAAGCCTTACAACCCGGTAACTGAGATCAAGAAGTTCAGATACCGTATCGCGTATAGCTTCAAAGTCTCAAAAATGCCATTCTGCCTTAACCAAGGTTTTTCAAGATAAACACGTCTCTAATGACCTCGTCTCTAATGAACTCGTCTCTAATGAACTCGTCTCCGATAAACATGCTAAATAGGATAAATACCCAAGGAGGGCCACCTTCCATAGTTAACTTTACAATTACAAAGCTCTACCTTCAAGAACAATAAAACAACAACAACAACAACAACAACAACAACAACAACAACAACAACACCCGCACCAACAAAAAATGACTACCTCAAACAACGCACACAGGTTAACTTATCCTAACCACTACGGCGCCATCCTCCACACCATAATCACAACTTAGTATAGTCTAGTATAGATAGAGTTTCTATAAGTATATAACGCAGACGGCGAAGGGGAAGATAAAGCGGAACAGGATGATATGAGTAAAGTGACTGAGAGAGATCAGAGATAGAATAGACGTCATCTATCACAAGTCCTCACCCAACCCG
Organism: Fusarium zealandicum; assembly: GCA_013266195.1. NCBI lineage: Eukaryota > Fungi > Ascomycota > Sordariomycetes > Hypocreales > Nectriaceae > Fusarium > Fusarium zealandicum. The sequence continues at coordinate 35,406 of JABEYC010000283.1, forward strand.
TAAAACCCATAAATAAATATATACAGACCCTTAAACACATTATCCCATCGAGTTTCTTTCTATGGGCGGATAGTGTCATCTTGTGCCCAAGGACAAGTTGCCCCCCTCCCCTGGGGAGCTTGTGTAGACTACCTTGCTTCAGTTGTGAACCCAGGCAACGTGTTTGAATAACGGCTTATGATTTATCAGCCGTTCTTGGCCGGTAGATACTAGAACATGGATCGAGTCTCTCCCCTATAGGTAGTTATTTATCGGACTCGGTCTTTTCCAACACCGTCCCCCGTTTCCGTCTCTTCCTAGGTAGTTCATATCTATACATAATGTCTCATTATCTTTAAATACAGGAATTCAGGCCTCTCAGGTCTAGGATTCGAGCTAATGACGGTCTTTGTATTTCCGAGTATGTTACTGCGAGTCTTGTCTGGCCCGCGCATCTCATGTAAACGTTTTATCCCGCTCTGATTACCCTATATGAGGCCCTATCTCTCGCCGCTAACCCTCTTCTCTGTCAGCTCTCCCCTAACGAGGTAGGACGTAGAAGAGAGCTTATGGATCGCCTTCTTCATCACCAAACACCCCAAGCAAACATGCCCATCAGAGCACAACGACCATCCGACACCCCTGGAGAGACTAGCCACGAAGCGGTCAGCAAAGTCAGACATCTGGTCTCTCTCTGGTACTGCGGAATGACTGGGAGAACCCCCACAGACCGGCAGAGATGAGATTCTGCCGTTGAATGGTATCGAGTATCCCATCTAATGACGCACTTTGCACGTATCCTAACTACAAGACGCGCTTCGATCCTGCTTTAGTACCCAAGTTAAGTACAAACGTAAGAAAGATGAGCGTCGACGCTGGGAGAATCAAGGCGGAGTTCTACTGTCGGCTGTATTAGTTAATTACCGTGGGCCTCGAAAACGCGTCGCACAGCGAGTGTAAGCATCTCGTACATCACACTGTGAAATGAATACCGTAATTCTTCGTCTCTGTTTGCTCTGGGAATCTGGGTGACGTTGCCGCTCATAAAATCCGCCGACTCTCGGTAAGAAGCTCTCAGTCCCGCGCTTCAACGCCGCATATTTGCCAAGTGAAGTAATAGAGCACGGATTATAAGTCAGCGAGCAAGCAAATAATCAAGCAATTTCGGATGTATATTATATATAGACCGATATTTAATCAGACGTCTAGTAGAGTATATGCTCTGCTCTCCTTTTTCCTCCTGATGATTGATTTTATGTTTCGTTTCCCAAAGCAAAGCCTTATGTGGCTTGCGTGAAGAATTGTGGGGGAGGCTGATGATTCCAGAAGACTTTGATTGGATCCAACTCGCGCCGCCACAAGTCGTAGAAGCTGGGAAGCGGACTTTTATTGGCCATCACCCACGCCGCCACAGATACTGTGCCACTTGATCTCTTATCAGTGTTATCACCCCACCTCTTATCTACACCCACTTCTTATCTCTCCCCACCTTAGGTACTCTGGTTCACAGATCATGCCTAGACTCACTCAACTTGGGCTTTCCAATACCCGAGACAATCTCTCTGAATGCGACTTCTTTTGACCTGCTGTCAGCCTCGGCCGGGAGCGCCGCTTCTCTCCGACCGATAACGACCTACAGCCCTTATCAGTCATTTCCTTCAAGATCTCTGCCACTTCCCTGCTTCCCTGGGCGCGACCGCCAACGGACCACGCGACTCCAACGCCTCCAGGGGCCCGACCATCCTGCTCCTCTGAGTTGTGCGATTCCCTTTCGCCGCCTATGGCTCCTCAGTCTCCTCCTCCTCCTCGACCGAATCCCGATCGAGAACCTCCCGCTGTCGTACAGCATCTAAGGATTGAGCGTGGTTACGAGGCTCCCCTCCTAGCCTCATCGGCCTAGCGCACTAGGGTTCTGGTAAGTTAAAGCTAACGCTTGTATACCTTGACCTGACCATTCTACGCCAGGCCGTTGAAGTGTTTGCCTCTGTAATTATGTACTCCGAAACCCTAAGCTAGGTCTACGACGGCTTCCTAAACGTTCTCTTACGATTGCTGACCGATGAGCGAGGCTAAGCGCTACGAGGCGTTGTTGTAGAATTCCCTAAGGTTGCCGCTGCTCGTTAGGAGGCTAAGTCTTTGCTCTCCGAGGAGGAAAGACTGGTGCTGAAACGCGTAACGGCTAGGGCTAGGATCGAGAGGCTGTAGCGTTAACTGGACCAAGACTGGGGTGGACCGGGCTGGATCCCTGCCGATATTTGATAAGGGAGTGTCTTGAATGGTAGTACTGCTCCTCCTACCGACCGGGTTGTTGAGTATATGGTAAAGATTAGTGGTATGGCTTCTGGGAAGGGTATCCCCCGCGATACGCTCTGGGCTCTAGGGGGTATCTTGTGGAGAGCGGTTGCTGATGGTCGTTGCGATTCGCGGCTGCTCTGCCTTATAAGTGACATTGCGAAGCGGGCTTTTCAAACGCTCTAGACCTAGACGGTACCGTTAATGGCTTCTTATGACGCGAATGTAGCTATTAAGAACGACGGCGTTATTGTAGATAGCACCGCTGTATCTTCTCGCGACCGGGTCGAAATTAACGCAGATGTATCCGCCGCCGCCGCCGCCTCCAAGCTCGACTCGCAATCGATAACGCCTTAGCGCGCGCTTCTCGTGGACAACGTCATGACACCGGCTCGCTCGCCGCCCGGACAAGATGCTGTCGAGGTTGGTCGCTAAATGGGGCTTCATGACTCGCTAGATCTTTGCGACTGGGCCTCGTCTTGTCCCGACACTTCCGACCATCACGCGCCACCATTACCTAACTGTCGAGGTTTCCCCCCGGGAGATGAATCGACGATACTGGGTCCTCTGTCGCTTGCTTCCCTCGTATCTCTATCTGCAGAGTTGGCTCCGAAGCCGATAAATCACCCGATATACGGAAGCCCTCTCCACGAGCATGTTGCCTAGAGCCCAGCATCTGGAGAGCGTTACCTCCACCCCCCTAGCGACGGAGCCGCGGGCGAGCAGTCCGAATCGGACTACGGCGCCCCTGAGCACTTGCGCAAACGCTAATCCAAGCGCAGCCTGACGGTAAGGAAGGTCTACTAGTAACTGACGTTGGATGAGTGTATGACAGACGATGTTATTAACCTTCTCTGCCAGGCCGTTTAGGTGGAATACGATGTGCTGGGATCGCCCGTTAGACTTCTAGATCCCCTCTGGTTCGAAGGATTGCAAGGCAGCGACGGCCTGCCTCAAGCCGTCAATCACTTGGACGACGGTAGGCGAACCGGATTCGTCATACACCACCTAGGTCACTGGACCCTGGCATTCGCGGTGTAGTATCAAGACGGCTTTACGCTCTAGTTCTACGACGGCATACCTCTCCTAGAGCGCCGGGAGGACGTCTTTGAGCGTTTCAAGGGGTTGCTGAATAAATGTGGTATACACCAACGTGTCGAGTTGGTATAAGTAGTTCGCTCTAACCCTGGTTCCTTTCTAGTCGATCTTACGCTAACTAAGTAATAGCTATGTTCTAGGTAAAGCGATGCCTGGAGCTGCGGAATCCGAGCCCTCGCGTGTCTTTAACGAGCGATTAAGGCCGAGCCTTGCTCTACCGAACTTGTCCCCTATGACGAGTAGGCTAGCCTGCTCGTACTGCTCTGACGCGTTGATGTGGTAGCCTTTAGCCCCTCTGATGTCTCGATTATCTATGACCTTCGAAAGCGTATGTCTAGTGCTGCCCGGACGCCCGATACAGACTCGTATGAAAGGTAGCTGGCTGCTGTTACCTACCTCGACCTCGGTCGACTTCTTTACGAGTTACGCACGCTGTGGGATAAGGCGAGCCTTGTAAGGGAAGAAGTAGCTAGGAAGGTTATGATGCTGGAGGCTAAAGAAGAGTTCGCGGCGGAAATGCGTGCGTCGATGTACTCTGTAATGGAGGGCTTGAAGGACGAGGTTGGCGCGACAGCAGCTACGGGTATTCTCGGCCGGACTATGGAGAGATCTCGATAGTTTCTTATTGACGGTGCCAACTACTATTACGATTCTATCGGCAACTTCGGGTTAGACCTGCCGGAGCTGGTTGCCACGGCTAGAGGCCACCTGGAGTCGGCCGAGGGAGAGGCCTAAAAAGCTCAAACCCATCTCGGTCAGCTGCAGCGTCTATCAGAGGCAAAGATAACCTACGATGAGCTCCTGAAGACACGGGAAACCATGTCGAGACTCGGCGAGCTTCATTCTTCTTCTAGGGATAAGGCTGAGGAGGAGAACTGGTTTGCCTGTTTGGGAGGGGGGACTTGACCTTGTCTGCGCTTGGTCGTTCTCGGTATGGATGCAGGCAATCGGATGCAATTGCTAGATATGAGATATGATTAACTAGAGTATGAATCTATGTGCAACTATCCCCTTTGATGCCTTTGTCGATGAGGTTCTGTGCAGCACTTCAGAAGCGGGTAGACGGCGCGCGAAAGGCTTGCCAGTAACGGTTCCACGCCGTGTGTCTCGGGATATCTCGACCGCCGAAGCATCTTGTATCTATTCAGCGTGGAACTTGTTGATAGCCGCCCACGCGTTAAAGGTGACCCATACCTGCGCCACCGGCTGTGTGAATAGGATCCCCTCTCGCGGAACCTGGAGGCTCGGCTATAGACGATATGTTGCTCTGGCGCCCTCATCTACCTCGCCCGTCCGCCCACGCACCCAAGCATGGTTGCGTTGCAAACAATTCACGACGGCCAAGAACCGCGGTTCAACTCGGAGTGCAAACGCAAGCACCTCTCTGCCCCGAACACACCGCCGAATAACAACCCAGAACACTCGTGCAAGAGGCAGAAGCATCACGGGGCGAGAACCACATCGCCCGAGTTCTGGAGTAACTTGTCCGAGACACACCTTACCAAAGAAGCGCTACGGGAGTTGGATAGACGGAATGATTCCGAGGACGTTGCTCGACAAGGCATCACAGATCTAACAGATCTAAGAGGACTATGTATGGCCGACTTGCCGTGATACTAACGTATGCTGACTGACAGCAGTACGGTGAATTGCCCCTGAAATCGCGGATGAGTTCACCGCAGTCTGCGCTGGGCCGCCGGATGCGTAGATGGCAATCATTTTCCAAAAGATCAACCACTACCAATACTACCAGAAGCGGACCGTACGACCGCAACTTCCAGCAGAACCTAGTCGACCATGGCGTTTACCCTGAAAGATACATGTTCCCTGATGGGAGACGGCCTCCCAAGCCAGAGAACTTGCAATAGATCAGAGAACTCGTGAAACAGCCACGCCGCTCACTCTCGCCATCTGTCATCTTTAACGAGAGGTTCGAAGCTTTCCAAGATGCTGACGCTTACGCCTTAAAGGAGAGCCAAGTCGTCGCAGACGTTATCTCTACGATCAAAGGCGATATATATAACAGGAGATATGTTGGCCGTCAGTGCGCATTCAAGGGTCTTGATCCCCTCGCCGACGGCACGCTTATACCAGGAAATCCAGACCTCTACTACGGTACGCGCCCCGAACAACTAAACTAGAAGATTCGTAGGGACCTCCAAGGACAGATCGTCCCTTCCACCCAGCTGGATCTCCCCATCGTACCCGACTTCTTTCTCGCGGTATAATACCCTCAAGGGTCCCTATTAGTGGTGTCTCGACAGACATGCTACGACGGAGCGCTGGGTACGAGGGGCATTCTTGGTCGTCGTATAGTCACTCCAAGCAACAATCAAACAACGCCTACACTCTTACATCAATCTATTATATCGGCCAACTAAAGATATTCACCATTGATCCAATACTGCCTTCCGTGCCCATCACAAGACCTCAGTACATCACGACCCTAGTTAAGGGTTGGGTCTTGGTAAGTGATGTCGATGCGTTCCGACAAGGCTTTATGGTGTTTCATAATGGCAGAGACTGGACAGCGCAGCAAATGGACAGGGCAATTAAGCAAGCTGATGATAAGGCTTTCGATGCTGGTACGTACACGCACATATAAACTTGTGTCTTACTATTCAGCGTGTGCTGTTTCTGATGTCACTAACCAGGAGGATAGCCAACTGCATAGCTCGACAAGCTATTGAAGGCGCGGGTGTTAGCTATGTATCCTCTCTATACAGGTCTTCCCAAGTCTACTAAACAAACATCAAGCTATTGAATCTGCATGAGAACCTCATCTACTCAAGTATACCTATTAACCCAAAGCTAACCAAGGTCCACCGTTGGCCGCTCTATCCCGTGGCCTGACATGAAGTTCTTGGAGTTCACGTCAGACTGAGGCCTCTCGGCTGCTATCAAGGCAGCAGACTAAAGAGGATTTGACTTTGTTCAGGCTTCTACACTACCTCGGAGAGATAAAGTTGACGAATGCCTGACTCTCCTCTCGTCTAAGTCCTACGTATCAAAGTATCATAGGGCGGTCTCGGGATAGTAAAGACGTTGGTTTAGCTTCCAAATTAATTCCATATTGGTCTTCTGATACTTTGGCAAGCCCTACCTGGTATCGTATGAGACTGTAGCGACTGTATGTCGATATGAACCGGGGAAAGAGGAGAGTTCGTGCTGCCGTAAGGCTATACGAGTGTTCGTCGTATATCTGGCATTCGTCTTATTACGGTCTCGTTTAGAATATTAATTACACGGGCGTGCTGGAAGAGGCTGATAACTTATATATGGATGCCGGAAAGATACTATAAGTGAAGAATACGGTAGCATCTAGGCCAGGTTTAGGTACTTTCCGAACTCCGATCTTATTTGTCTTTGGAGTGTATTGTGATATTAATGAACAGGCTTGTAGCTGATTAACGGATAAGTTCTCCTATTCAAGTTCCGTTGGCTCGTTCATGGTTCTCCACGTATATAGTAAACATGGCCAGTCCCAAATACCGTCTGACAGTATGAAATACCTTTGTATATAGGGAACATCTTCTCTAGTTAAAGCAATCAGTACATCCAAGTTACTTGTATTAGCTACAGAGATCCCATTGTCAGAGAAAAAGCTGTGTCGACGGCCAGCACACACTTGAATCCCTTGTTCTTGTCCATCAAGCGCGCACTGCGACCTATCAGAGTGAAATAAGAAAGTACTTACTAGATCTCCAGCTACAGGTATGCAAAGGTCCGCGAGGCTTGGGCTCTATAACATTCTAGTAAAGCTACACGCGTTAAGCGTTACCCCATATTATAATATAACAGATACTGCCCTTCTATCAAAGAGAGATCCGCTGCCATGATAACAAACTACATAAACTCTTCTCACAACGTTGACTCGATTACTCGTTTTACGCTACGGAATGACTATTGCAAGGTATACCCGTCACTTATGTCGTATTATAGTTGCACTAGAACGTATCATCCTTTGTGGAAAGGCTATTTTCTAATCGATCCTTCGCTCGCATGACTTACTTACTAGTACCATGACCATGGATGTTCTGGAAAGATGAATACAATAGAGATAGATAATATATCTCTTTGTTTAGAAGAATAGCCCTGGAAGAGGGAATTGTAAGAGTCCGCGAGTGAACGAGCTTCCAGCTATATGTTGCCTTGTTTCCTAGTCGTTGCTGAGTCTACGAAGGCTTGATGAGTATTATGAGATCCTTTAAGGCTCTTTGAATAGTTTAAATATACCGAGGGCCTAGCGTGTGCTATAGGGCCCCGATCCTGTAAGTCATCCCTCGTCAAAATGCCTCGTCAAGGTAGCCCGCGTCAAGATGGCCTCGTCAAGATGGCCTCGTCAATGTAGCCTCGCCAAGTGATTGACGTGGGACTTAATTCCGGGTCCCGTCGAATAACATCAGAGATTTCAAGGCAGCTGCGATAAACCAGTGCTAACAAGATAGACCGAACAGGATTATACTTATTCTCCTTTATAACATAGGGGAATAGGTATCGACGGTAACGGCCTGGAAATAGGTAATTAAAGCAGAGAACTAGTACCCATAAGGTATTTCTAAACTAATATCACTACTTAAGTCGGCAAAGGTATCTCACTTCGTCGCGGCATATCTATACGGATATCTCGCTGCATATAGCACAAGATCACAAACGAATCCTTACGGTCAAGATACTGGCCGACTAAACGCAAGTATATGGGGTCATATTAGCAATACACTTAGCAGGTACCGTGTATAAGGTACGTTTTCTCTCGCCTGGCAAGGATCTTGAACAAGTGCCAGAGTATAACTCTTAGACTAATCTTCTTCTCATACGTTAACTCAAGGGACAGTGGTTCTATATCCCCTCGCTCAAGAAGCAAGGATCTCTAGAGAAACTAGGCAGACATAACAATCTATTCTAGGCAGGTTTGAAAACTAGGGACAGACCACTAAAGACGGCACTAACGGGATAAAGGCAATATATTACCACGGTTGTTGTTGGGGATCCTACTCAGCCTTTGTAGAAAGATATCGACGACGCCATGACGACTAATACCACCCCCTGCATATCGAGATTTAGTAGTGACAAACTGCATACCTAGATGAGTTACACAAAGGCTTCCGTCGGAAGACGGTTATACGAGGGGCGTATACTAACCCTAGTCTCCGGTAACTCCTCCAATGTCTGAGTTACATAGAACAATGATCAGAAAGTTGCAACGTAAACTAAGATAAGAAGCACTTCTATGAACTTCTTTAAAGATACTAGCGTCCTATATCTCTATTATCAAGGTTAGTTAATACATCTTTCTTTCCAGCCCTAGCCGCTTAACGATCTCAAACGAGTTACTAGAAAGATTGACGAGGTATTACGAGTAACGATTTACTCTAGTTACAAACATATAATAATCTCAGAAATGTATTAGGATAGGGCAGAAATACACAAATACGAGTTATACTATTTCTTAATCTCGTTATATCGCCCTTAGAGTTGAATCATTTCAGTAGGTAACGCTGGTGACAGGGGGTTTTAGTAAACGTAGTGGTAAGGGAGAGGACTACGGTAGATAGCATAGCACTATATCAACTGTCAGGAACTGGAAAACGACATTTCCTCGGTATAAATTAAAAAATTGTTTCTAAATACATTGGTCATTAGAACCCAAAGCGTATGAAAGTCCCTTATGTCTTTCTGCCTCGCCACATGTGTTTAGACTGTCCACACCGGCGCGGCTTTCGAGGGATAGATCTACTGGCTTTTAGCGGGAATATAGTGGCATGGGGACGATAGGTATATGTGTACCGCAACTTTAAAGCTTCATTTCAAGGTATATTTCTGGTTTTATGTAGCTATTTCAACCACAAACGTAGCGGACTCGGCTGAGGGCTGATCAAAAGTAAAGGAACAGTATTGAGGGATGCTGTCTTATTTACGTGATCTAAAGCCTTTACCTCAGAACCACGCTGTTATCTCATAGTACATATCTCTCTAATTATACAGAGACGCCCCAAAGAACATGAGAAGTATCAAAGACAGACCCGACAAATTAGATAGGACCCCAAAAGGCATTATTCTTGGAACTACCCTATACCGGGACCGGCTCTTCGCTTGGCTCAGACCTGGAAACAAGAGAGTAAGCTATGCCTCGTTCAAGCAAAGGTCACTCCGGTCACCGGAGCAAGTCGAGTCTTAGAGGTCTGCTCGAGGCTGCGGAGGAAGAATGCACGCGAGGTTATTGTTATATTGGCTTTTCCCTTAACTGTAGATAGATAGATAGGCTATGCCTAAGACACCGATATCGCGTGAGTATACGGACTAGAGAGCAAGAGACTCGAGTGGATCTCTGGGTAAAAGAAGTCTCGGCTTTAGTCCCTCGGCAGATCCTCACCTTAAGCAAGAGGTTCTAGAGGATTTACTCAATAGCTCACCAGGCGCAAGCTATACAGTCTAGACTCATGCGGTGGTTTTGAAGACCTTTACTATCGTCAATTCAATGGTGATACAGGCTATCGTAACTATAGTACGACGGGTGCTGTGTCTACCGAAGCAACCTCGGGAGATGGCCGATGAGAAACCAGAGGAGACGTGTTTACTTCTGTTCCGCTGTACACGGGGAGTACGATGTTTGAACCGTGAAAAGGGGACTTTAGGTATATGTCATGGGGTTTGACCTAACATATCTGCAATGACTGTTGGAAGGAGTCAGTCGTTATTGCTTAGCAGAAATGTTGTAGTGCAATCAAGGTAGATGATAGGTGCAAACTAATGGTTGGGCTTGACGCATGTCCCATCGACATGAGTCGTACTGTCTGAACTGCGTTTCCTCTGTTAAAGAGGGCTTTTATGCCACGGTGATAATCCAAGTCATAGGTTCTTACGAGAACAACATCAATCCCCCCCGTTGGAGCTCTCACGAGCCCCTTACTGCACGTCTGTCCTTGGGACCGGAGTGGTCGCTGGCCATGGGGGAGATAAGTCGACATATGACTGAGGCGAGAGCCAGCTTTATCGGATCAAAGAAGCTCCAAAATCTGCCCGCTTCTTGAAAATACAAGACTTCCCATTCCGGGAGTTCAAAGGGTTCTTCGACTTGACAGCTAACGTGGCAGCAAGTCTGGGGATAAGCCGATGAAAAAGAGATCATGTAGGCACACCAAGGCCAGCTGCTGCCCAGAGGGACTTACGTCTTGTCTTTCACGTATATTCCACCCCTGAGAACTTAACCACCAGATTTATGATAGCAGCGGGCCGAAGTTGACGGCAATCAAGACCGAGTTAAGGGTTGATTAATATAAGCGCCGGGGCGTCTTTATATACCACGTTCTTCTCATTAAGAGTCAGCGAGGCAAGAATCCTCGCAATATACCTCATTGTCATTTGTCCCAAGCTCGTGGCAAACGAACACAGGTAACTTGGGAGAACGGATAGGCTTCATCGGCGCTACAAGCAAGTAGAGAGTCCTAGCCACGCTGCGCTACATATCTTCCAGCAAGAATTAGCTACCTGAGGAATCCTCGAATCAATAGTCGCTAGAACTTTCAACTTTCTCGGAGCAGGACCGGGCTCCTGGATATTAGGAAGATAGGTTATTGGTGAGCATAGAAAGCAAGACTTCAAAGGTTGCCTGGTCTTATTATTATCCTGCAACTTCTGGTACGTTTGGCAGCATGTTCGTGTAGCTTAGGAGCAAGTTGATAAGATAGTGGAACGCGGCATATCTTCAACCAGGCCGTCTTCAAGGTCTCTATCGCCATAAGCAACATATCTTGCCTTCACTTACACACGCCCCACGCTCTGTCTAGAGGAATCAAATCCCTCCGCCGGTAAGGGGGCACAGACCGAGAGAAAGTGGAACGAAACTTGTCACGCTTTAGCTAGTATTGGGGCATGTCGTAAGACAAAAACGTAGAGGTGACCCCGTGAGCGGAGATATCACGAGACAGCTTGCTCTATAAGTATAGCGAATCTCGGCCGTGAAACCACGTGTTACTACTCTTTAACAGAGATAACTCCCTATTTTAATATTTCACCAAGTTGAATAAATCCCTAAGTAACAATGAGAAGATAGTCTGGGATATGTTTTGATCTTTGGCAGCTCAGTTATCGGCGTCATGTCCGACGTGTTCGACACAGAGATCTACGCCATAAACTAAGTATAGGACTAAAGGATTATTAAGTTATGTTAAAGACTCTTCCATAGGTTCTGGATTCTCGAGAAGTCGTAAGAATCCTGAAACCGGCTCCGCGTTCCAGTAGAAGGCTGTACGTGGACAGGAAGGATAATAATGTCAGGCAACCAAGCCCCAGTGATTTTACACTAATAATCAAGAACGTGATATAGAGTGAGGCAATAATAGCTTGGTTCTTACCTTTGCGCTGGCTGAGATAGCTGCCAATATATAAGTATCGCTTTTATACTACTGCCCAAGTGCTTCGTGCCGCGCCGAGGCCTAGTATCGTTGAGATATAAGACACTATATACTACTACCTATTTGCCGTCGTCGTCTTTGGCTAGCACTTCCTTGACGCTTTTATCCATAACGGCTGGGTTCCGATCAGTCACCTGAATTCAAGCTTGTATTGAATCTTGAACTGATTCTTTGAGAGCACATCGTAGATTGCGTAGTCTGCTTGGCATACTCATCTGAGGTGCCAACCCCGTCGGGGTGGTCGTGATGCAAGCCTTTACGTTTCTAAGAAGATACTTTAGCTTAATAGATCCTCCTAGAACGGTATAAAGGGTTCTGCGCTCTTGACCACGCATACTAAAGTTAGAATACTGTTAAGCTATAGAGCAGTCTCATGTAGCATATCTCCAGGCTCAAGGGGGCGCATCGTCGCCCTGTGCTCTGAATGGGCCAGCCACAATCTCGCAAGGACAATATCATTATAAAGAGCCTCTTTTGAACCTTCTGGTAAAGTTGGTATGATTAAACCTCGTTGAAGAAGTAGCCATAGCGTCAAAGTCGAGCTGTCCTCAGCAGTGAGGTTCCAAGGGCAGTTTGAATGGCATTTGTGGATGGGATATTTTAGTACCGACGACACAGCGTATGACTATCACCATCAATCAAGAGCTTGCAGAATATACCAATCTCCTAGCAGGGCAAGGTTGTTTCTTTATTCTAGTTTAATAAGCGCGCTCTCTTAGACGGCGATATCTCCTGTGCCCCATTTCCCCGAATTCCCTCTGATCCCATGGCGAGACTCCCGAGCATCATCGACAAATCTGGCCATATGCGCATTGAGCGCCATGATCTATTTTTATCTCTCCTCTTTCGAATCCTAGCAGGGAAACGCGACGTGCCCGCGCTACAGCTATTGGCCCATGGGATTGCTAACTCGGCATTATCTTTAGAGTCTGTTACCACTTTATCTCTAGCCTCGCTCTATGATACTAACTCCACGTAACACCACTAAAACTATAGTATTCATGGGTATCAGCACTAGCTTCCGATGCGGATCGAGCTGATGAAGTTGTCGGCATGGTTGGTGAATAAGATTGGCGCCTACACCACAACCTACCTCATCTTGGAAGTCGAATCGACCAACCGTGTTTCGACGAGACATGCCTGCCCTTTGCCAACAAGACTTCATAGCCTTTCAAACCGGCTGGCAGCGAAGAGCAAACACGCAGTACATGGAGGGCACTCAGCTACATCAAAACTGTAGAAAACATGCGACATTCGAGTAGCACGTGGGCAAGTCTCTCGAGAGTTCTGAATACGAACGACGTCCCTTTGTGAAAATAGGAGTGCGCTATCGTCTGACTGGAGATGGAAAATGGACGTAACAGACAAGACTATCTCAGACAAGCAATAGCGAGTCTACGCCCACATACTCAGGGAAGCCATCGGGGAGCCATCGTCGAACGACCGTCTGACTCTCTTGCAAGCGGACAGACACTTCAGATCTCGATCTCAATGTATTACTCTCAGATGGTGAGTCTAACAGGGTCTGCTAAAGCAAAAAGGAAAGCTCAGCCTGCCAGCCAGCCTCGTACATTAGTCGGCTTCCCAGACTTGAACACACGCGAGGATTGCCTAAGGGAAGGTTGTACAGGCATGTATTGCGGTTCCTTTCGGGCAGTTGCCCACGGGCATAGACCTCCAGCCCCAAAAGGCCTTGGAAGATGGGCCTCGAAGTGCGTCGCTGGCGTTGATAGATAGATAGAGGGCGTCGAGGGATACGAATCAGGAAGCCTACGAGCCTCTCTCCAAGGTGCTCGTGACAGATAAGAGCAGCCTCGCCGAAATAGAGTCGGGGCAAAAGATCTGCCATCAATTTTAGTCATCTTAGGCCATTATACCCGTCATCTGATAGTCCCCCTAGCTCATTCTCGCCCCTAGAGAACGCCTCGGACGGGTGAGGAAGCGTCTTGTTGAGTCGCGCGAGCCATGGCTTGCATCTCGACGACATCCCAGAGAATCTCTTGATGGCTAAAGTGGTCCTTCTCCTGGCATCGACTACAACGCAACTTCAGCTTCGCCAACCAATATCAGGGTTTACCATACAAACTGCGGGCACCGCTCAGCCACGGGTAGTAAGAGCCGCGGCTTCGGTAGTAGCCTTGGTTCCGATGGCAGGGAGGAAAAAGACGGCGGCAGTAGTTCTAGCCATGATGCGATGGCCCAGGGGTTTCCGGGGCTGATGTTGATGGCGAAGGCGCTGTCTTGGCTTAGTGTCGCCGGGCTCGTTAGACAAGACTGATGCGGTCCAGAAATAGAAGATCTAGCTAGGCGGTTCTCGTCGAGGCAAGACTCCCTACGAGCGACACGAAGAGTAACTTTGCCAGGCTGCTTCCTAACCTACATCTTTACAACTCAGCAAGGCCAGGAGGCAGCGCGAGGCTGGCAGCCCGGAACCAAGTAGCCCCTTCCAAGGCTCGTGCTATTATAATAGGCTTCTCGATTAACGCCCCAGGTTCTCTCGACAAGGTCGGACATAAAGTGCAACACTTTTAGCGTCTTTGCCGCTTGTCCGCAGCTTGAACCTGCGAATCTGAGCATCCCGACTCACACGCAGCCTCTGTATTGATCCGAGGACTATGGGCTGTTCATAGCTGATAGCCAAGCCCGGCAAGTTGTAGATTAGGTTTCGATTCTTAGATATGCGTAGCTGAGCGTGTTTTTGTTTGATTGATCGACGGTGTAGAGGGATCGCGGAGGGGGATGCTGTGAATCGGGGCTTCCGAGGCAGAGGTCGTGCTGAGACGTGTCGTGATAGGAGTCAAACGGCCGATGGCATGAGGCTGAGGATAGATAATTGAGTCATCGGAAACCAGCGCTCTCGATAGTGATATTGCGATAAGCGAGGAATTCGATTTCAGGGGAAGGTCTAGAGTCGAGACCAAGCGGGCGATGGGATAGTAGGGGTTGATAGCTAGGTCAAATAGGGCCTCCGGCGCCTCAAGCACAGTCACTGCAACACTACCACATGGTAAGAGGCGGTGTAATAGATAGAGAATACCTGATTTAATAAGACCCAGACCATTGAGAAAACCCTGTCGCCGCAACCGATAGCGGCGATGAGCTGGCCGAAGTTCTAGGCCATTGAAAACACGTGGGCGCCTGCGGGCACCCATGGGACCTAAGATATTTGGCTAATAAGAGCTCATAGATATTTCTTGTCCTTGATTAATCATCTAGTAGACCTAATCATGCCAGATTATCCAGGTGGTGATTGACTGGCTGTTTCTCGTGGGTCCGTCCCATAGACGCCCATATATACCCATGCGTTTTTAATGCCTTAGCTACAGAATATAAACTTGATAATAACGCCTCTTCTACAACGTCGCGCCTCATACAGACTCTCTAGCTACAAGTTCCTCGAGAAGCTCCCTGGGTTTGATAAGTAGATAGAAGAGACTGGCGCCATTACCCAAGGCCAGATGAACTTATGGTCAAGACTAGTCTAGCCTAAGACATCTTCAGATAGGCCATCGACGCGGGTTGGAGCAACGCGAGTCGGCCGCAGTTGGGAACAGTTCCGCTCCCTAGCTCGCATTCCCTATATCTTCGCTAGAAGCCTCCTTCGAGAGTACGTCTTCTTTAGACGCCGCCCAGGGTCACGATGTACCTTCTCGAGAGGATCATTACTGAGCATATAGGTACGAAAAAGGATAGATTATCTAATTAAGGAAACCAAACAACCAAAAGAGCAACAAGGCACTGACTAACTCCTCAGCGCGGGCCTGCCGCAATTATTCGTTGATATATCAGGCCGGGGCCGGAACAACTGCTGAAGAAACGTTGGTGGTTGGAACGGAGGAGACGCCGCAACAGACTCGGTTCAACGTCTTGAACTTCATGCGCTCAGTCCCTTGCGAATATCGGTTTCAGTAATCTAGTTCAATAGACTGCGTACCAGTCCCTTAAACACCCACTGCTCACACAGCAGGCGGGCTCCGTTTCCATCAAACTCCTAACGCCAGACCGGGGCAATTTCCTGATGCAACTTTACGGCTGGTGATACACCAAGCGGTCCTTCAGCAACAATTATAGCTTTTCTGTTTCCTAGAGCAGGTACACGCTTTCAATGCCTTACGGGGGGCGCTGATGTATCTTTTTCGCCGATAAGGTGATCTCTTGCACTCACGTCGTTTCCTGATAGCTAGGTCGATCGACCGTTTGTCTCAAGGTTTCCACCATTACTAACCCCGAAAGGTCTATCTAATGAGGCCATTTCTGTAGATCAAGCGCTTAGAAGGTTGATTGGGGGTGTTGTGCTGCTGGAGCTTGATGTCTATCTCCTACGTCTATATCCCTAAGCTTAATGCCTCCCGCTATAACATTATTAACAAGCGCCTCTCCTATCTACAAGTGGTGCTACCGGGATCCCTCTGTCTGAATTACGGTTTATCTATTAAGGGGGGACTTGCTGCCATGTTAAAAAGGAACATATAACCTTTCACGTTTCTGATGTTATGACCCCGTTCAATACTGTTACAGAAGGCCTTGGGAGTCAAGCTTGTAAGGCTCTCTTCTTTACTATCAGGGGGCAACAGGGATCCATGGCATGCTCGCTTGGTTGATGTTGTTCTCGGCATTACCAGAATAAAAAATCAAGATGAAGCTCCTCTAAGGCCACACAAGGGTCTGCGGCATCTTAATAACGAGAAGGATTTACCATGCGGTTGACAAAGGTTGAGCGGTCTTGATCTCTTGGCTGTGTGGCCATTTGCATACACCGATATAGCAAAGTGAGAGTCTATCAACGGCGCCAAAAGCACAATATACTAAAAGAAACCTCTGATTCTTCTACCTAGATAAATATCTCGTGGGCGATATTAACGAGCCTAATGAAGAGTTTCAAGAATGTTGTAGGTCAATAGCAAGTGCGCGGTAACGCACTCGCGAAATTGCGCCGATAGTTGAGTTGAGATCGCCCGCGTCTTTACAAAGCAAAATAGTCATTATATTATAGGTTTAGTTAATTAACCTTGGCATTCTGTGTTTAACTCTCCGGGACTGATTGCACAGTAAGCTACGACGTTATTCGGAGGACACGCCACTCCATCAGCTTAAAGATAGACTCCGTGTAGATAAATAGAATCTAGACATTAGAGATCTACTCGAGCCAGCTTGAGGGTCCTGTTGGTGGCTATTTGGTCTAGTCAAAATACTTCGTATTTACAGCTTCGTATTTATAGTTTCGTATTTATAGCCTCGTATTTATGGCTTCGTATTTATGGCTACGATGTATCGTTTGAGCACAGTAGTAATTCATGCTCACGAAACAGATAGAACTGCAACCGGTTCTGGCGAGTATATGAACATGTCGTATCATATATCAAGTAGACGACTGCGGTATGCGCGGCATCATAGTCGTGGCACTTAGGATATACATAAACCTTCAGGCCAACAGGTCTCCGATGATCTACCACTGATATATTCTAAGGGTAGCCTTATGATACTACTTAATAAGCAAATCTAACAACATCCAGTCTAGAGCTTACCTATCTACTGTCCTCTCTCTTACCCAACACTTCGATACCCTTCCGCTTAGGATCTCAAGAGAAAGGCTAGAACATACTATAACAACCGTCTCTATCTAAGCAACACGAAGATACTGACTTTACCCTCATCCGACTTTGGCTTATCACAGAGCCTCGTCTTAGTAATACCAACGCCAACATCGCTCTCTAATTCCATAATAGATACCGCAAGAGTCATTCAGAGTGTGAACTATGCCGTGATATACGGGCTCAGTTTGACGCGTCGCAAAGCATCATTCCCGACAGAATTGATGCCTGTACGTTGTCGCCACCCCCCAACGTCACGATCGAATGCGACAATATCAATCTCTAGATCTCCGACGACTACAACGACCAAGACGAGCCTCTCGCTCCTTACAGCAACAACGCCACCGGAACTCATAAATCTTCGGTTCCTGTGAGTCCTCACTCCCAATCGCCCCAAGGCGACGACACCACTAGAACTCGACCACAGCCTCGAAACCATGTCATCCCTTTGATCCTCAGGGCAATTCTCGTTCGATGGGCAGCCATCCTCTATCTGGCCCTAGATCTGTTTTCTAATTTCTCCTAGATTCTTCTGAGAGAGCTCTCACTAGGCATTGCCACCTCTAGGCCACCCGCCAGACGATAATGGTGTTGGATGAACTTGTACGGTACAAGGACGCTTCCGCAAGGTCGTCCACCGGCTTCCATCATATATCTAGGATCTATAAGGGAATATTTAGGGCAGAACAAGACTACAGGTGGCCCCAAGATCGCCTCCGCCTTACACATCTCGACCCCGAGCACTACTGCGAGATACTACGGGGAGAATTACATTTTCAGAGCAACTTGGGCCAGAGCTCAACTAGGCTCTATAATAGACCTTTTTGATCAGCAGTAATTATCTTCCTCAGCAACCCTTTACATTTGCGCGGTAACGAACGAAACGATATCTTCTATAGTCATCAAACCTGCAACGTTCACTTCACCATCCGAAGGGCAAGCACAAGAAGCTGCCCATATATTGATACCACCAAGTCGAAGCCGATAAGATAAAGTTCAAGATGACAGTAGTCGTAAAGAGGCCCCAAGACCAGACTATCTAAGACGGTCAGGTTTGCACACGCTAGGCCGTTCTCGTCCAACACATAAGCAGAGTTCCGCCCATGAGACATCTCAGCAACCAGACCTAGAACCTAGAACACATTAACTTGCCAAAATTGATCCACCTACAAAGATAGTTGCAAAGCTGACAAGATGATGTTGCATCGAGACTAGAACCAAACGTGCACAAAGAACATAGACGAAATCTAGATCCCTCCTACTTGCCCACATATATGACTCCTATCTACAGACAACTCTAGCCTGTAAAGAATCGCTGGTCTGTTGCCATTAAACAGACTGTCATTTTGTTAGGGCGAGATGAAGCCACCCGCCAACAGCCTCAACAGGGATCTTCTGGGTGACGGCCAACTGTCGTGTCCAATTCCCTTCGACGATGCCCTAACACTTGTCCTTTACTTTGCATCCGCGAAGCTCAAATTCAGGGAGTCGGCAAATCGGGCTCACACAGACCGAGTTCCTTTTCACGTGCATAGCCCATGATGGATCTTGGTTGCGGGTAGGAGGTTACCATCTTTCAACCCTTTGGTAATGGCCTTGTAGAAAGCCGGTGAAGACTGCCGATTAATATCTTCTACTGGTACTGTATCGCCCCTTATGATATAAAGAGCACGCGCATGTCTTTGAGCACGATCTACTTGTTATTCCCTTGCTGGAATGAATTGAGGCCGTGACCTTCTTTGACCGGTCCTGATAAAACCAAAGAAAGTGCTGATCAGCTACTCAAATTCAATTAACACTCTGCCAATTTTTGGCGGAATTGGAGATGGAAGAACTAGTTTTCTAGGTAATTTGATCTGTGTCAATGCAGCACCGGGCTGTAGTCCCCCCAAGCCCAAGGCGACTCGTCATGATCAGAGGCTCTCTTCTAGGTTCTCGTTGAGGTGTCTCAAATATTCAGGTAACCTGTTTTCCAAATGTTTTCCGCGTTATACGTTGAGACCGAGAAGAAACGACAGATAGGACGTCAAAGCTGCTCGCCTCTAGGACGATCAAACTAAATTTCCATGTAATTAATTCATCAACATCTCCCCATTAATCATTTGTCTCATCTCGTAAAGCGTCAGGCTGTTCTTAAAGATAAGGTCTTGGCACTTTCAACTTCCGGTGTTATCTATAAGCTATAGGGTAACCTTCTCGGTCAACGCGCGTACCGAACAGCCAGTCTCGATCTCGGCTAGTAAGTAACACCACCAAGTTCAACTCCCAGATTTCAGATTAATCTCGGTTACAACTCATTAAACTTGACCACTATTTTACAAAAATCCTGTACCAATTCAAGCCTGTCACGGCCCACCAAAGGGGTTCCAGACCCCATCTCAAATCAAACCATCGTCTCTTTCTCAGTCACTTGAATCATTTACATCTCTTTGAGAGGAGTTCGCCCGGGACGATTCAGACATTCACAAATGGGGGAATGTAATTGTTAGTTCAGCAGATGATTATTATCAAGAGTCTATTGGCGAGTCCCTCAGTCTACATCCTTGGGCCCTTCCTCTACCTCGGTAACTGGCAACGAGAAATGACGGACAAGAACCGCTCCTCAAGGACACGATCCCGAAGCTGATTAGTCGTGGTTTGTTCTCAATAGGGCAATAGTTAACCCTGGCTGTCGAATAAGTCAATCTCCCAAAGCTCCCAGCCGTGGTCCCATACTCAGGAATAATACTCCAGCCCCCGGCGACTGCAAATTTGTGCGTTATTGGGTTGCTGTACTTATCGAGACTGATCTTGCAAACTCTCAAAACTATTTGGTAATTGTCTACCGACAATCTGGTTACTATACCCGTCGGGTTAGCCTCCGATTGCGGCAAGCCAGGCAATCGCGTTGGAATCCCAGCGACAACTGTAACCAAGCCGGCCAACTCCAAGAACCAAATAGTAATTGGAGACGGATGAAAACACGTGGAAGTAGCTTCTAAAAGGGTATCAATAGATTTCAGCGACTTTAGCTTCCTTTGACTCGTCACGGTTTGCTGTTCAGAGTCCCGGGAGCTAAGGGCGTCATCCTCGAGTTCTTCCTCTGCCTCCTCCTGTTCCTCCTCAATAGGAGCATCCTCCATAGTCAAATCTCTAAAAGAGTCAAGCGCATATTCGCGCTTCTTGTCTTGCATCTTGGTCCATCTGGTCTCGTTGAGCTTCTCCTAGATGGCTTGCATGATGGCCTCCTGGAACTTCTCGAGGGTTGGCTGATACTTGAACCGGAGAAGCCAAGACCGGGCAGTGCTATCGCTGCTAAAGTGGTTGAAGACAGATGAAAGGTACTCGAAGTCGGAGACAGGGTTAAAGTCGGCAATGATGGATTCAACGAGAGCGAAGTGTCTAGGCTGAGGATCGAAAGAGTCAAGCTCAACAGGGACAGCGGCATAGATATCAAGTGCCTCGAGAGGTTTACTGGCATCGGGACCAGTCAGGACAGGGCCTCGATCTCCTGCTCGGGAACGGAGGCGGGTGGACTTGACGGAGTTATTGAAGATGGTGCAAAGGCCGATACGTGCTACTAATATGCGTCTATTCTTATGTCTTGGATCTTGTCCATGTACCTGTCACCACTGCAAAGCCCCTCCCTCACTAGGCATGGTATCCAGCCGTCGTCTCGAGCCACGTCTCGGCAAACTCCACGATTCCTCTGTCCATCTACTTCGCCACTTCTAAGCTGTTTACCTTTTTTGCCATTCTAACGAGACCAAAAGACAGCCCGCAAGCCGTGTAGAGATATTTGAACTCCTGGTCGACCAGCCTCTTGGTACTGCCAAATGTATCCGAGTCAGCCTTGATCAGTGCACACGCTGCGTCAGAAAGATCGGCCACATGGCCCTGCTTGTTTACTACATCGAGAACTTGTTGGCTTTAGGCTTGAGAAGAGCAAAGACCATGCATACGCTTTGGGTCCTCTACCGAATCAGCTTGTGTTCCCTGAAGCTTCCTGGCCTCCTCGGAGGTTTGGTTCTTGATGCCGGGGAGAGTGTAGTCGTAGATGGCTGTACAACTTGATTCAAGACGCTCACGCGACGCCAGTGCCGCCTTGAATACGCCCTAGAGAGTCTGGACCTGGCGAGTAAGGCGATTCTGGCACATGCCCGACAAGGCACTCATATAGACGAAAGTTCAGTCGTAAGTGCCCGGCTCGTCTGGGGAGAGCCAGCACGTCTTGCTCAGGGTCGTGTCTTTGATCTCGTTGGCGAGCCATGCCAGAGTGTTTCGCGCCTCAGCGAGAGAACTAGTCAGCTCAGTCCCGTATCTGGCGTTAAATGTCCTTTGACGCTTTCAAGGGAAACGACTGACTGTGATGATTCTTTCTTCCGTCGTTTCGATTATGTGTCGCGGAGTTGGAGAGCAGGCTCCCAGATATCGGCGTGACGAGTCGCGGCCGGTAACGGCGGATGGACAAAAGATTGACGTAGTCTTGGATAACTGGCGACCAAGGATGACAAGAAGCCTCCCTAGCGGTCAAGAGTGATGCAGCAAAGTTTTTGATCTCAACGAGGCTGTTCTTGAATAATAAGAAGAAGGTTATGGCTATGACGGTGATGACAATGAGCGAGATAGTCGCGGTGACGAGTATCGAAGAAGCTGAATCCGAGAAGCTTCTACGGGAGATTGGACCTGGAGGCGGGAGAAGCTTGGGATGAAGAAAGAGATCATGTTGGGGATGGAAATGGAACAAAGACAAGACAACAGGATGGGGGATTTGCCGAGGCCGATATGATGATGAAAGCGAGCTCTGGGTCGAGAGTAGGATACCCTATACCACTGCTTGCCCAATGGGTTATCCATGCAACACACTCGGTTCTTTCACATAGTATCACTAAGCATAGTATCACTAAGCCTTCTCGATCCGACCTAAACTCACTCATCTATCTTGGAGCCTCTCTCATTATGATATATTTATTCCCACGCATCGTCTATTAGATCATGATGTTAACTCCCATCATCATCGCTACATTCGCTGTAGCTTTCTCTGCCTCGCTAGGCGGCTACTACCTCTTGCGCGACAACCAAGATGATACACGTCGCCCCAAGCCATGCATCGAAGCTGGATACCCCATTGAGCACGTAGGTTACCCCGTTCTACCTGTTTTCCCCGCTAATCTCCTATTGCCAGACTGAATACTGGCGTATCCGTGTGTGCCGTCTTCACCATCATCTTATACAGCAGCACCCCGATGACATCCCTAAGCCAATCCACTCAATCCTGAACCTCGACGCGACAGCAAATCCCTTCTTCCCATCCAGCCTGTCTTCCTCGCCTGGCGACCGGTATATATAGCCGTGTAGGTCGCTATTGCTGATGCCGTCGCGGATGAGGTAGCCATCGCGATGAGGCGAGCCGCACGCAACGACAAAGAGGTCGACGGACGCGTTCACACCGCCATGACTGCGGTGAGTCTACTGTCTAGTGATGATTTCAGGGGCCATTACGCACTGTGGTCTGTTCCGGCCTTGACTGGAGGGCTGGGCGATAAGCTCAGGAGCGATGAGACTATTCTCAGGGGGAGGATCCGGGTGCTAGAGGTATTGTATGCGTGATGGACGGCAGTTATTGTCAGGACTTTTCTTTGGTTTGAATCACGACACGTGGTGACGCAGTCTATGTCGCTGCTTCCTTTCGTGGTCTCACGGTAGAATTCCCATATGTTCAATAGTAACCTTGGACCTTGGTCCATTTGTCTACCCAGCGACAGACGTAACTCATCCTGTCTCTACAATGCAACGTCCTTCATGATTATATAATTAATGGATTGATAAAATATGTATCAGCGAGTTGATAACGACACCCAACATAGCATGCATAAGTTCCCGCGAGCCGCAACATCCTGTCAACCGCCCATGGCATATCATCACCCGTAGACAACGAAGCGCCCATAGGCCTGAGATGACGCGTCTTGGCGGCCAGGCAGCCAATATCGTTTCTTTGGCTCAACTGGTAGCCCTGATTTTGCGGGAGCAAGAAATGACACATAGATGCCCGTTGCAGTTACCGGGTCAATCAGCGTCTGGAGGTTTCATCACCGGTAGGATCAAGCATTGACATTGCAAGTTATGGATCTCGTATATACATAAGGCCGCCTACTAGTTGATTTTCCACGTATGGTACGGCTACGCTTGTAATCTATCCCATTCTCAACCCTATGCCTAATGAAACTCGCGCAGAAATAGCTGCGGCGGTTAGTGGCAACGTCAGGATACACGCCCTCATTCCCAACTTGACACTGCCTTGAACATATCCATGCACAAGCCCGAGGATGCCTTGAAAAGTTCAGCATGGCTCATCAGCCCAGCTACTTCCCTTCGTGTAGAACACCGCGAAAGCCGTCGCACCAAACTTGTCGCGTCGTCGGCAAACACTCGACAGCACCGTCTACACCAGCCTCGTCGACAACAAGCTCGCCAGCACGACGGTGATGAGTAAAACCAAGGAAAAGGTCGACTCGATTCGACATGGACGAGAGTTTGCCCGCTATGTCGAGGCCTGCGTTACTCCTAGCGACAGCCACGGATTCACCAGCAGGACATGTAGTATTGCCCCGAGTCGGGCCGTGAAAACGACGAGCCCAATTTTCTGAATCGTAGGTAAATAATAGAAGATATATGACCAGTGCGAGAACTTGGTGGCCCAAGGCTATGAAGACTCTAGACGGGAGAGCCAGATCTACCGAGGAGGCAGAGGAGGTCGTCGAGCAAGTCGAAAAGGAAGCAGTAGAAAAGGATACAGAGAACCAAGCCTCACATGCGCCGAAAGCACTTCCACAGACACATAATCAAGAGTTCAAGTTAAAGAACATTGAGGAGATATCACAGCCGCCAACACCCAAGACGCTCGCGCCCGGGTCCCTTCAGTCAACAGCATTAGCCCTGGTCAAGACCTGTTGCCTTGTTAAGCCAATAACAAGTACCCCAGCAAAGACACAGCACATTCCTCCTCCTCCTCCTCCTCCTC